>CATIWR010121975.1:0-63916 GCA_949677035.1 Omphalea diandra | reverse complement strand
TCCTCTTTTAGTCCCTCTTCTTCACTCCTTAAGCACCTTTATCCATCTCTCAATCCTTAAATGCTCCTTATACTCTTAAAAAAGCTCTATAACACCATTATTTATGATGCTATAACATGCACATAATATAAGACAAAATTTTCATACAGCTATACAAACACTACATATATGTTCAAGTGTCCCAAATATAACGGTGCAAGTGTCATTGTCATGCTTCTAGAAATCGCATGACTAAATGATCATTTATCCAATGCATATGTTCATGTGGGATTTCATATCATTTATGCAATGAATATGTTCATGTGATAATGTCAATGAATGTGGATAGGGATGTTACATTTCTTCCCCTCTTATAAAGAATTTCGTCCTCGAAATTCAATACCTTCAGCATTTGTTGCCTCATCTTCTCAACGACCTAAGGTATAGGTCGTTAATATGATGCATATTGTGCTAATCATCTCATCCTATATATATGTTTATAAGAAAAATCTTATTTGGTTATATACTATGTAACTTTGCATTATTTTCATATAGTTTACTCCTACGACATCAGTGTTCTAGCTAGATTTCTTGATTTTCAGAAAGCATTTGGACTCTAAAGGTTATGTTCAAAAAACAGTGTCAATGGACACCAACGATGTCTATTGGGAAGTGTTCAAGGTACAATTTATATTTTTTGAATTAATATAATTTTTATTCATGTGTTGATATTTTATTTCTTTGTATTACAGATGTATTTTCTCTAGGATGTCACTATGAAGTCCATGTTACGATTACATGGGAGCATACAACTGTCAAGTGATATTTAGATATTTTATCTAGTGAGTTCAAGGCACAATTTATATTTTTTGAATTAATATAATTTCTGTTCATGTGTTGATATTTTGTTTCTTTGTATTGCGGATGTATTTTCTTTGTGATGCCACTATGGAGTTCATAGTTAAGATTACATGAGAGCATACAACTGTTAGGTGATATTCAAATATTTTATCTAGTAGGAGACAAAGTGGTAATAAACTATAGTGCGTCTCTCAAGATTTATGGGATATGTGGCAACAACAATGGTCTACGCCGAAATTTCAAATCGGTCTACTATAGCTTTTCAGAATAAACTCTTAGAGACTATTGAGGTTGGTATTTTCTAGTCATATAGCTGAATCTAGAACATTCCTTAAGCACTCCTTGCATTTGGTTAGTGTTTTTTTTTTTTTTTTTTTTTTTTTTTTTTTTTTTTTTGTATTTTATAAAATTTTGGGACTAAAGTAATAAAATTTAGTTTTAGGAGAAAAAACTGAAACATTGGGCCACAAATTTTGAGCTTTTCAACAAGACATACATTAGAAAAAAGAGAATCAATTTGTTGATAAAATGTCATAGGACACTAATGAAAGTTAAATAAAAACCACAACGTCATTTCTCATTTTAAATAAAATGCAACTATAATAACTTCAATAATATTTTATAATGATTATTCATATTTATTAAGATAAGGTGAAGAGATATTTCTGCAACTACTTCACATCATATTTATTAAGATAAGGTGAAGAGATATTTCTACAACTACTTCACAGTTACCAAAGGGTTCTGTGAAATCCCAAGCCTCTAACATCAATCAATTGTACATGAATGTTATTCAAGGATACAAGAAGAATAAAGTTTAAGGACTTAGCTCCAATGGGACATCAAGTCGTCCACCTTCTTGCGTCAACTCTTACTCATCCATATCACATATGACTCTATCTAAATTTGGAGGAATGAATTAAGAGGCAGGTTTGAAAGGAGTTTCAATATCAGTTTGGTATGTAGTTTGCTGCCATTAGGCAGCCGATATAACAAATTGTGCAATAGACTCTGACTTTTATGAAGACATACATTAGAAAAAAGAGAATCAATTTGTCGATAAAATGTCATAGAACACTAATGAAAGTTAAATAAAAACCACTACGTTATTTCTCATTTTAAATAAAATGCAACTATAATAACTTCAATAATATTTTATAATGATTATTCATATTTATTAAGATAGGGTGAAGCGATATTTCTACAACTACTTCACAGTTACCAGAGGGTTCTGTGAAATCCCAAGCCTCTAACATCAATCAATTGTACCTTAATGCTATTCAAGGATACAGGAAGAATAAAGTTTAAGGACTTAGCTCCAAGGGGACATCAAGCCGTCCACCTTCTTGCGTCAACTCTTATTCAGCCATATCACAGATGACACTTGATCTAAATTTGGAGGAATGAATTAGGAGGCAGAATGCTATTCAAGGATACAAGAAGAATAAAGTTTAAGGACTTAGCTCCAAGGGTACATCAAGCCGTCCACCTTCTTGCGTCAATTCTTATTCAGCCATATCACAAATGACTCTTGATCTAAATTTGGAGGAATGAATTAGGAGGTAGGTTTGAAAGGAGTTTCAATATCAGTTTGGTATGTAGTTTGCTGCCATGAGGCAGCAGATATAACAAACTGTGCAATAGACTCTGACTTTTATGTTAGCTACCATGCATAGTTAGATGGCTCTAGTACCAACACCCTATAAAGGCACATGATAACCTTAATGATTAGAATTTGTTTTCATATTTATGTATCTTATATTCATAATGTTATTATAAATATAGTATAATTTTATTTTATTTAATTTTAATAAATTAAATATTTTATATATGTGTTCCTTTTTATATTAATTTTAATATAAAAATTAATAATATAAAATACTATCAAAACTAATAATATAAAATAATAATTTTCATAAAATATAAAAATCTAACAATATAAAAATAATTAAAAATTATTGTAACAGATTTGCTACAGAATAACAATTGATTAGCCACTAAACCTGCACAATTTGCAACAAATTAGCAATGGATTTTTCATCCATTGCTAATCCAATAGAAGCCTAATGACAGATGTTCACGATAGAACAATTCGTCAAGAAGCCATCGCTAAGCTTAGCGATGGATAGGAGAGTCCGTACCTAGCTCTTAGTGATGAAATTTGTCAAATTAGCAATGAAAAATTTCGTCGCAAATCCAATAGAAGTTTGCAGTGAGGACCCCAATAGGTTTTGGGTGTTTGCTCGATAAGTACTTGGAACTGCCAACTGTGGTATGAAGATCAAGAAAAGAAATTTTTAAGTTTATCAAGGAAAGAGTAGAAAAAGTTGAGGAGAAGGTCTTGTCCAAAGCTACCAAAGATGTGCTCGTAAAGTCCATTATTCAAGCCATCCCAAATTTTGTTTGTCTTGTTCCTTTCTTCTTATGGGCACTTGTTACGACATACAAGCTATAGAGGCACAGTTTATTTAGGGTAGGTCAGGGATGGCTGGTGGTATGCATTGGGTATCGTAAAAAATGGTTCTGCTTTCTAAAAGAGATGGGTGGTTTGGTATCGACACTACCATTGTTTCAAGCAAGGGTTTTGCACCAAGAAGACTCGATATGGGCGAGTTCAAGGCATGAAATTATCCAAATTCAATTTTTTGTCCTTTGTGTTTTTTTTTTCTTGTGCTATAAGCAAAGAGTTCAATTTAATTTGTGTAAATGCACGTACTCTATCGCAGTATGTAGATCATGATTCTTGCAACCTGAAAACTTAATCCAGAACTCCAAAGAAACAAAACTTTCATTAATGGAACATCTTTTTTTTTTTTCAATTTGTTATCCTAAAGTTCTCACCCTAGTTGGACACGCTACAAACTTGAGCTACTTTTTGGTAAAAGAACACAATAATTGCTCTCTTATTTTCCAGTATTTCTGAGTCGCATTGAGGCATATGCCTACAGTTAAGATTATATTTACAAGATAATATAGTCATGAAAATTCCTTCAGGAGTACATAACTGACCTTTCATTCCATTTTTCAATTATAAGGTACCGGACCATAGCGCTCAAAGTGTGCAAAGATAATACCAGGATGACGCTAACTATGAAATTTCACCCTAAATATTAGTCCTTCAAAATGAAGGGGTAAAATTGCTAGTTCTATTGACATCAAACTTGTTTAGAAGAAATGACTGACAATTCTGTTTGACAATAAATATTGGTCCTTCAAAACAAACCAGAGTTTTGCTTATGGAAAATTGTTTCACCAGATAAAATCCCATCACTTCAAAATCTCATGCGCATCAAGTAGCCCCTGCTTCTAACAAGTCTCATTTTCGGACTCTGTTGAGCCAAAAACCACTTTCACTTTTGATTGAATATAAAAAGCAAGAAATCAACTAATATGCTCCATCCATGTCTCAGCCAAGGTATTGCCATTGACAATGTTTGTTGTTCCAATAATCAAATCATATGCCATTCCTTCCTGAAAGAAGATGATTATATGATAAAATAGCAAGACAAAGAAAGTAAAAAAGATAGACAAAAATTAAGGCACTGACATCAATATAAGCACTTAATCAAACTGACCCTCTACCATTTTACTTTTGTGGAATGTGAAAACAAATATTTTACGAATATCTTTTAAGTGTTGCACATGTTAAAAAACAAAGTGAATCGAAACTTTTAAATAGATTGAAATATCCTTAGTGTGAAGGCCAATTTAAGTAGAGAAATTTATATTTTAATCATCAATATAATTTAAAACAACTAAAAAGGAAAAAAAAAATCCTACCATCCTTTAAAATCTTAATTGCAAAAGAAATTTTAACCATAAGTAACTCTCTACTCATTCTCAAAAATAAAACAAGAATTTATATTGATTTGGTTAAAATACTAATTTATTGGTGCTAAATTGGATTTCAACTACCATTCTCAAAAAAAAAAAAAAAAGAAAAAGGATTTCAACTATGTTCAAGCAGTGCACCAGCAAGATCTTAAATACATCTAATGGTAGGTTATTCTCATCTGACTTTGAGATTCAACTGAAGTCAACTATTTTCCTGTAGTTTTTTTTTTTTTTCCCCTTACTTCTCTCAAAAATTGCCCTAGCCTATTTGTATAATTATCTCTACTTTATAGACACCATTCAATTCATTCAATCTAAAAACCTACTATTTCTTGGCTTGATGCAATGTGAAGATGGAGGGACACAAGATATGGAAGAAACAGGTTAATGCCAAACTTATTATATGTGGGGATTCAGTTTGAGGCAAGAGTATGGATATGGAAGGAGAATGGCTACAAAGGTCAATTCTCTAATAACAATAATTGATGATTCAAAAGGTAAAACGCTCTTTGAATTTTGCATGATTATGTTATTAAACTTTTAGACTATGGTTTGTATGCATTAAGTTCTCCAATTCCTTTTTCTTCCATTAAGAACTTCAGTGTTAGCAAAAATAAAATTGGTAAGAAATTTGTTAACAAAAGTTCAAAAATTACTAAAAAGTTGCTATAAAAAAAAAAAAAACAATTTCTATTAATTTTGACTTCAATTTTTCCTAATAATTTAGTAGAAGAGCAAGTATAGAATTTCTTTTGCTATTATTTTGTTTCTTTTGCTATTATTTCGTTAAACCATAGATAATTTGTTAACAAGAATTTAGAAAATTACTACTAAAGCCACATTAATTTATAAAATTATTGGTTATCCTATTAATTTGTTGTATATAAATTTATGGTTGTTCTAGATTTGGAAGAATGTTCATTGTTTTTTTCGTTCATTGATCCTTTGAGCAATTTTATGAAGATTATAGTGAATACTAGTAGAGGTTTTTGAACAAAAAATCATTTGGAGAATATGATCATTCAAAAAAGGATAGGGTAAAGGGATCATTTGATGATAAGAGAGGGTAGACAAAAAAAAGATGATTGTTTTAATTAGGCTTGATTGAACTTATATATGATTGTTTTAATTAGGCTTGATTGAACTTATATTGTTACGTGTCTTTTAATAAGACAAAAACAAGTTAATTTGGATCCTAATTGGACATCAAGCACTAATTTAAAGTTCCAATTGGTCATTTCTGCGTAACTGAAACTGACCAATATCAATGGAAATACTTGTACTACCTACTCTTGAAAGCTCATTAATCTTCTCAAAGCATTTTAGAGTTATTGTTGACCTCAAGGTTAATAAGGCAATGTCTTAATCATTTGAATGAATGTTGTTCTGAATGATAACATAATTTTGAGAAGTTTTAACCTTGTGTTTAAGTGTGTTTGTGTTGGATTAGGACCTATCATTATTGAAGGTTTTGGAGAGTAGGACGTCCAAGGAAGAAAACCAAAGAAGAGCCATGTAAAATGGTTGTGAAAAAATCCTACTGGTTTGAGCTTTGGAGTCTAAGCTAAAGAAATAGTTGTGGGAAAATAAGACCCGACTGTGTTACAAGGACCAACCATGTTTAGTCACAAACGGCTAGAATTTCAGCATTTTGGAACTGGATAACTATGAGTCTACTAGACAGCTTCTGACCCTCTAGCCTATATAAATACTTCAACACGAATCTCAAAAAGGTTAGAAAGCTAGAAAATTTGTTGAGAGCAAAGTGTAACAGCCTTAGAGTTTATTTATTATGGTTTGGGTAGAGTGGAGCTTAAAAAACAATCTTGTAAGAGTTTAAGTGTAGGCTTTCCTCGTGCATTTTTTGTATTTGTTGCTCATTTAGAGGCATGGGTAAAGGTATTTAGGTTTGGGTTTAGCTTGCAAAAGCACCATAGGAGTTTTACTCTCTTTAGCCTCATAAGAAAAAGCAGCGTAGAAGGTTTCAATTGCGTCTACAAATTAAATGTTTTACTCTCTTGAGCCTTATTAAAAAAGTAGTGTAGAAGGTTTCAATTGCGTCTACAAATTACTGGCACACATGTTAAGAAGGGAGTTATTCTTGAATCTAGAGAAAAAAAAAAAAAAAAAGTAAAGACCTAAGTGGCTGCTCAGAAAGAGATGTAACACATTGTCAGACCTTTATCAATCTTGTGTGTACTTTCACATATATTCATTGAGAGTGAGTGACTTTGGAGTGGTCATATCTGCTGCAACTTGAAACCAAAGTTTCAAGCAAACTTTAAAAAGTTTCTAAGATCCAATTTATTCCCTCTTCCTCTGGACTTGTCATCCTTATTAATAGAACCAACACTTAGTATCAAAGCCCAGCCCTGAATTTTCGAAGTTCAAGTTTAGAAATTTGATCATAGCTTAAATTTGAAGACATAATTGTCAAAAAGCAACAATCAACTGACAATCATCAAGTCTTTTATCATGGAAGCTTCCTCACCAATAGATCATTTCCAATTGAGGGAAGTAGAAGATTAATGGAGCTGAAAGACTACAACTAAGATTCAAGGAGGAAGAGAAACTTAAGAAAGTTAACCTCCATAAAGGAGCCCTCCTACAACAAGAAGAAGGCCAGGAAAGCAAAAAATTAATGCTATATGGCTATGAAAGATGACTCACAAGAAATATGTGAACATGATAATATCAATGAAATTTTCATAATAGAAAATCTTGTTGAGGCCCTAAAATCAACAAATAATTATTTAGCTAAATCATTTCAAAGAACCAAAATTCTAAAAAATGAATTTGAGTTTTTGAAAAGAAAATTTGAATAACTTAGACAAAAAAAAAAAAAAAATTCATTTCCAAAAGGTAATGATAATGTTTCAAAAGAAAATGAACTTTTGAAAGTTGAAGTCTCCTCTCTTTCTAAAACAAGAGATGATTTATCAAAAAGAAGTTGAATGTTTAAAATAGGAAAAAGAGGAGTTAATTTCCAAAAACAAAGTTCTTAAAATTGCTTCTAAAAGTTTAAAAAATAACATTTTGAATTTGAAAAACTCCTTTTCCAAGTTTACAAGACGAGAAGCTTGATGCTATTTTAGCCTCTCAAAAGAATTCTAGCACGGAATGTAGACTTCGATATTCTCATTCATCTTCCTCTATTCCTATTCCTATCTTATCTCCATCCAAAATTGTCTTTTTTGAAGGCTAAGCATTCAAGGACAAGGTGCTAAGACCCAGAGTGCCACACAAAAGCTAAAGCTAGTGCAATGCCCCAAGCACAAAACCTAAGGCCAAGACACAACCACAAGCATATAATAAAAAGCCTCGATCCAAAGCCAATGTGTACATAACTAATAGGCCAAGAAAGCAAAATGTGCAATATCATGCATCAAGACAAACTACACAAATCACACATCTTTATATTCTTGTGTGCAATTTCAAAAGACGTGCAAAATCATAAATATTCACTCACATTCTAGGCCTAAACCACAAAATCATAATGTCAATCTATAGATCTCAAAGACCAAGATCTAATAAAAATGCAAAATCTCCTTTTCTAAGTCCCAAGCATATAAGAAATCATCCTATGATTTGTTCTTTTATAGACCTAATGAACATTCCTTGAAAATGTGATTATTGTGATATGTTTGGCTATAAGATATACTTTTCCTATGCAAAACTAAATGATGAAAATATTGTGTCGCTACCCCTCATAGACTCAAAAAAGAGAATTAATTTGCAGATTGGGGAATCATTCTCCAAGTGTTCAAAATGGACAATTCAATGAGTGAATAGAAAGTGATGAGAAAAGAAAGTGATATAAGCTCAATGTAATACTAGTGGATCAAGCCAAACTCAAATTAGTACTAATCAAATCAAAAAGTGATTTCAAAGCTCATAACTGGTGTCAAATTTGTAATATATCCCCACCTCTTTTGTTTTTAATTTGATTTACTTATCTATGTCATAATTAAAGAAGAGTTGATATGCAAGTTGTTATTTGGAATATCATATATCTTGGCATGTGTCACTTGTTTGTGTTATGAATTTTTTTTAATAAAACAATTGCACATTTGTTTTCCAAAATTGTTTTTTTCCTCAACATTTAGTATCACAATTTCAAAATGAGCATAATACTTTTATTTGACCCTAAGGTTGTGCTTAATTTGTCTTAGAATTGGTTTTTAGAACCTTGTATTGACCTTAGAGGGAGATGCCTTTATTTTTTTAATAAGCGTAGCTTAATTTGTTTTCATTAAGGGGGAGATAATTATTTGCTAAAGGAGAAGCTTAAATTGTTTTTTTTTTTTTTTTTATTAAAGGGAGGATGTTTGAGGGAGAGAATTTACCTTAAAGTATGTAAATTGTTATCAAATATATAAGATTAAATGAATTTGAATAGTTTTAAATAATATATAGGTAATTTTAATAAAATTTTAGAACAAAAATATATGTAATGCATGGTTTCGTGTGCAAAGCAAATGGTAAAAGTATATATATATATATATATATATATATATATATATATATATAGAGAGAGAGAGAGAGAGAGAGAGAGAGAGAGAGAGTAGGAATGAGAGCCGACCATTTGAATAGAGAAAAAGATAATTGATTTTATGGGTAATTTGAGTATTACTTATAAATATTACATAATTAATAATAATAACAATAATTCAGATATTACTTATTTTATGATTTTATCACTTGTATCACATGTGGTAAATTACTATAATATGTATATATATTTGTGTGAGTGGAAAATATTTGAACAAACAAAAGACTCCTTGATTGTAAGGTTTATTTAGGTCTAACAAATATATATTTTCTATAGGACTGTTTTAACTACTCAAAAATATTTGAACTCATACTACAAATAAAACTAAGAAAATTGTCACAGAAACTATTTTGTTAGGCTTAGGGCTTAATTTGTAAATTTTCAAGTTTTCAACAGCACTTTATTAGGATTATGACATCTATAGAATACTACGATGCCAACTTTTAGGCTAACGGCATTTTATTAGGCTAGAATTAGAAAACTCACTCAACCAAGAATAATTTTGGGTTCATAGTCCTTGAATTATTTTATATTATTTATTAATAAAATAATATTTGAACATTTATTTACTTAAATTAATATAATCCACATATATGTAAAAAATAATAAATTGTAATATATATATATATATATACAATAAATTGATTTAACTATTCAACTTCTTTTTTTTTTTATGGGCACCATATATTCATCATCCATAAGGATTCATAAGCCTAAAATTAATCTTACTCAATATAAGATGTCACTTTTAAAATTTGATATGGTTATTTATGCATACTAATAATTGATGATATTACAACATATTATGTTTTATAGTTACCAAATTAACTAATTATTCTTTATATGAATATACGATATAATCTAAAACCGTATTGTCATTCAATCGAAGTTGCAAGATGGAAGAAATATTTCTACTAACTAAACTATAGGGGGCGCCTATGAGAGTTCAAGTCTTCTTTTCAATTCTATACAGGGAATTCAATTATGAGCAACTTTGACTTATTGAGGCAGGCTCGTCAATTTCAGAATTAAGGAAAAAATGACAAAAATTTAAGATAAAAAATTAGGAGTTATTCACCAAACAAAATTTAAGATTGAGAAAAAGGAATTTAGTGCTTTGTTAATTATTAGGATTATGTAAAAATATTCCCATAATGTTATTAAGAAAATTTTAGAAGTTCTAAATATATTTACAGGATTATTAAATTTATAATAATTTGAATTATGTATTTAGTCATAAGTAGTCATAAATACATATACATTAAACATTATATGATTATAAAAAAAAATATACTGAAATCTATGTTACTTGACTCAAGAAAGGTATCTGATACGGGCACATATTTCAAAGTTCTACCTCTCAATTTCTAAAATTTAAGATACGTGGATATAGCTAAAAAAAGATCCAAAATTCGGACACAAATACAAAGAAACAAATGTAAATATTTCATATAGTTGTGGCACATGCATGAAAAGAAATGACAAATGTTGCACATGCACACACTTGTTTCTTACATATGCACCAAGGCACGGGATCTATTTCTTGCGTTTCAACAAATTTTTTATCATTCTTGACAGGTGCCGCACATGCAGCCGTATCCACTTTTAGATTGAAGGATTTGAGAAGGATCTCATATCCGTACCCGTGTCACATGTCATGGACACGGATACCTCCCCAAAAATGAACAGTTGAAGTAACATAGATTGACATATAAATATATGAATAAGGCTAACTTGCATGTGTATGGACATAAACCCATAAAAATTATTAAATATAATTAAAAAAACTTAAAAGTTTCTATAGATTTTTTTTTATTGGGAAAAGAAAATGAGTACATTGATTTTTATTGAAATTAAAAAAGAATAATATAACAGAAATTAAAGAAATTTTAAGATTTCTTGACCTAACAATATTAAGATTGAGAAGAAATGATTTAGAAGTACTCTACAGGCCATTTATTCAATATAATCAAAATAACATTGTAAAGTAGAACTTCATAAAATTTTAAATATTTTTACAAGACACTTAAAATTATAATGATATGAATTATTAGTTGAATTAAAAAAAAAATAGGTAAGCAAATATTAATTATGTAAAAATTAAATAAATTTAAATGCATTCAAATATCATAGAGATAATAGTAATTGAACTGGACGAGTACTAATCATGCATGGATTCACTTGCAAAACTAAAGTAGAGTTCCATTTTTCCAACAATCCTCTAAAGACCATCTATCTATATATGAATGCAGACCCTTAAGCATTAATGACAAATTTTCATTTTGCTTAACAAAATCTCACAAGATGACTTAGTTATTCATTATCTAAGCTTTATTTATTTCGTGGAACAAATTTTTCAGAAAAATATTTTTCAATTTTTTTTGTTTAATACATTCAGGAAAATTAGTCAATTGAAAATATTTTCCTGCTCAAAGGAAATGACTTCTGGTTTTAAAAACGAAAAATTATTTTTCAGACTTTGACAAACTCATCCAAATTAAAAATAAATAATATAAATACATATATTTATTATCATTAATCATCTTTCACCATCAATATTTATCATTGGTCATCATCAACAGGCAGCGGTTACCGAAGATCAATGAAACTCATAAAAAATTTCATTTTTAATTTGTTTTTTCTTATACTAAACAATAAATAGTATAAATATACAATGTTTATGATCTAAATTTTATTATAAACTTACAAATCAGAAGAAATTTAAGATTTTTTATCATGTATTCTAAACATTAGCAAATATACTTCCTGGAAAATATTTTCCTCATAAAATATTTTTCTCAAATAAGTTATTTTTCATGAAATAAATGGAGTCTAAGTTTTTTAAGTTTCTTTATTTGTTTATATATATTAGGATTACATTAAGATTCTTTATACATTTTATTCATCAGCAATAGAAAATGTGGTGGCCGGATAAAGTGAGAAATTCATACAACTACATATCTTTTTTTTCCATCTTATTCTCATTTTCTTTAACAAGAATTAAGCATCCAAGGCAATGGTCTTTTATCGCCTGAAATGCAGGGCCGAATAAAAATGCTCACCCAACTGAAGCAAGGCACAAATTTCTAAAAAGAATTATAATATCTCAAATACTATTACAACAAGACCATAACAGACATAACCACATTATACATCTATAATAAAAATAAAAAAAAAACAGCATTTTAGGAGAGAGAAGGAAACATTCAGCACATAAAAAACAACTACAAAGTGAAGATAGCTACATAAAACCATCAGTACGTGGCAGCCTATATCATACAAATACAAGTATTAAGACACATGGGTTTTAAATTAAAAAAAAAAAAATAGTAGAAATAGCTTTTAAATGTTTAATGAAATTGTTCAATGTTGGTGGTAAAAACAAATTTTTTTATGAAAATAAAGAGATGTTGAAATAAGAACAAAGGAATAAGAATAGTAAACAAGAAAATGAAAGAAGAAAAAGATTGGTGTTCATAGCAGGGAAGTAAAAGAAGTTTCTGAAATAAAAGATGAAGAAATCTAAAATAAAAGAACAAAAATTGGCTGTTTTGAGAAGACTGGTGACTGAAATAAAATAAAAGAGGAGAATAGACTATCCTGAAATAAAATACAAAAATTTTATTGTACCATAAAAAAGAAGTTATCAAGAAAATTGTGAAAATAAAACAACTAAAAAATACATACTTGTTTTTGTCTTTGTTGTTCATGGCAGGAACCACTTGAAAGAATAGGTTGCTACGAGAAGACGGGTGACTTACAGTGGCAGTTGGATTTCTTTCATTTAAAAATGAAAAAACCTTAAAACAAAATGTTAATATAACCTAAAATATACCTTAAAAATTTTGAAGCCTTATTTTAGTACAATACCCTTAACTTTAAAAGGTAAAGATTGGTGTTTTAAGTAAATAACTAATTAATTCTATTATTTACACGGGCTAGCCTTATGCACATCTCACCTCATAAGAGGCACCTGCCTAAATGCAATAATCGAGCGCCTCATTGAAGACGTGTCACCTTACAAGTTAAAAGGCAACTGTACACACACACAACAATACGAATTTAATAAAATAAGAAAATTCATATAAAAAATTATTTTTATTTAAGACGTAAATATTTGAACTCGATCTTGGCATGAGTCATCATATCTAACCGATCCCAAACCCAAAGGGAGGAGGGTTGTGATAGATTGGCAGCCAACATAAAATTATGCCAAAACCTGATTACGAATTCAACAAAGGCCTTGCGTCTTTCCGAAAATGTGGCCCAATATCGCTCCAAGTGGAGAAAACGAATCCACATAGCTGGCCCCAATTAACTTGAGATTAAGGCTTAGTTAAGTTAAGACAAATATTTGATTTTTTTTTTTAATTTTTTTCCAACGTTGCCTAAATTTCTTCTTTACTTCTTATAATCATCAATTTAATTTTTTACAATATAAAATGTATCAATCAAATGCAATTAAAATTATTTCCAAAGTTGAAAAATAATGTTAAGTGCCTTGTTTGGTATATGCTGATCCTGTATTCAATTTTACCTTGCTTCATGATAATATTGCCAGAATTGATCAATTTTTCTTCTTTTTTTTGGGTCTTATTTGATATGTATAAAATTACTTGTTTAAGGAAAGTAAAAATATTCTTATTCAGTATGATGCCATTAATTCAAAAAAGAATTCTTCTCAAATTAAAATAGGAATCTATTTATTATGCTATTTTTACCAATTTTCCTTTTCATTTTTCTAAAGGTTTTGTTGTTTTTTTAATTTTTTGCTTTGGTCTTTGCATCAACCTATTCTTTATATTAAAGGTGTGGTTAATTTTTTTTTTCTTTTAATAAAGGTTTAACTTCCTATTTTATAGATGAAATTCTTTCGCTTTAATTAATAAAATTAAAGGATAATGTTATATTATAAATTATAATCATATCTTTGATCTTTTCTCCACTTGATTAGCATATTCTTTATAAACAAAACACATAAAAATAATATTAGTATTTAAATTAACCTTCAAGCTAAAAATCTTTTGGTCTATTCAAAAGTTTATCTCTAATTTTTTTTAGCACGTGATGCATGTGCGCAATAATTTCTTTATGACCTCGCGCATATTATATTTTTATAATTAATTACGAATGTTGAATTTTCTCATTTTTCTAATATAAAATCTATTGAATTACATTGCAAAACTAAAACTTAATGTAAAACCCTTCCCTGATTGCTGAAAATGAAAATCTTGGAAATTAATTCATTTATTTATAAAATGAAGATTTATATAATTTTAAAAAATTTTTACTAAAAATCAAAATAATTATAAATTTAATAATGCATAAGAAATCACTATTTCATTTTGAAGTAATATTCTAAAATTTTATTTGTAATTGGTCAGAGAGAATAATGAAAAATCAATTTAAGAATTCCTTTATAAGACATTGTCCAATAGATTCTTTAATTAATGAACTATTATTTTATTTTTATTGATTAAAAATAGCAAAAAGTTACAAAATTAAATTTGTTAATCTAGAAGCAAAAATTAATCAAATGATTGCCTATAAATCATTAACCAAACAATGACAATTTCTTAATTCTCCAAACAAAAAGACTACACCAAATCTTGAGCTTTCACCATCACAGTTAGTATCATGTATAGGTAGCTAGAATTAGTGTTGTTCACAATTTATTTTACATTCACTAAGAAAAATGTACTTTGCATTAGTTTTATTGTCATAGTTTCATAGTATAGACAAGGTGAACTCATAAATAATAAATATATTGGTTTTTCTATCATTCAGGGAAAAAAAAGTGAGCTAATGAATAATTCTACCTTTTTTTTTATAAACCATTAAGTATTATACCTAAAGACATTTATGTACAAAAAGGTATTCAATTTAGGGATATTGACACAGATTTAATAACCCTCTCTGTAAATATTATTAAATATTTAATAAACTTTCCAATTAAATAAAAAGAATGATCCAACCATGAAATAAATTGTTAATTTAGTCCAATAAAAAAAACTAAATCTTCTTATATGATTGTCTAGCAATTGAAAGTTCAATTATGAATCACTCTATTTTCAATTGCTTGCAATGTTTAATTCAAAATTCATAAGGCGCCCAACCATTACATAATAATAAGCATTATGCTAGATAAACCAAATAATAGAAAACATTATTGAAATAGTGACATGACAATTAAAATAAGGCAATAAATATCATTAAATTTACACAATTCATGCAAAAGTATTTAAGTAATATTGTTCAACCTAACAAATATCAATGTCAAAGACTTTTGTCTTCCTATAAATTTAAGATTAAAATAAATCGGCCCATCATATCATGAAGGCCATAAGATTTTGTTAATTTGCTTCAAGCACATCAAATTAATATAAAAGGAAAAAAAGAGTTATAAGATAAAATTTTAGCACTACCACCTTTAATGGTTTCATACTTATAAAAAGATATACATCAAGCATTGATTTAATGCATGAAACTTGAGAGATGGCAATGTAACCATGCCAAAAAAAAAAATATTATTAATACAAATGAATTATACTCGCAAATGGTTTTTTATGGTATTGAATCTTTGATCCACGATCATAAAACCTAAATAAATATAAAAATAGCAATAAAGTTTTATAGTTGCAGGAGTATGACTAATATGGATAAACTTCTAGTCGTACCCTAAAATCCCAATTTTACAAGTTTTATGCAATTAGGAATATAATAATGTTATAATGGAATTCTAATGGAGTTTTACCTAATAACATGAAACTTCTACTAAATATAATATCATGGAGTTACTATTTGTGTCCCAAAATTTCTCTTAGTAAAACCAACTGTAATAAATAATATAATTTTTATACTTAAAATAACCTTTAAATCAATGATATTTTAGTCGATTTAAAAGTTTTACCCCCCATTCATACTTTTATATATTATATAAATAGATATAGATAAATGCGCCACATAATATGGAATCATAAGATAATAACAATTTATTCATTTAAAAAATAACACAAAAGTTAATATATATATTTAGCTATGAGCAATCCTTCTAAATCATAATCACAATCTAGATTATATAAATTTTTTCTCCATTTTACATTGATCCAAATTATCCTAATCTATTCTGGCCATTTATAGATATCAACTAAGTTATTTCACTTCCCATAGTTTAGTTGCATGGCTATTGATTAGCCCCTAATTCAGTAAAGGCTAAAGTGTTGACCATCTGTGAACCAAGCTTGAGCAGTACATTGGTAGCAGGAAACGTTGATAACATAATGCATGCCTCTTGTTTTTCAAAGAATTGTTTGAAACAAGGCCTAGTGGCTTAAAACATTGAAAACTATACACGTATTTGCAATTATAGTCTAAGGTTTTAAACTATGCAATTGCATCTCTTTTTTTAATTTTAATAAGCCTAATTTTAAAATTGGAGGAAAAAGAGTATAATTCTATCCTGTATAGCATCTTAGCAGAAAAAAATTAATTTTATATGATGACTCATTATGCTACCTAAGATTCCACTCACTAACTTAACTACCCTAGTTTATTAACAAAACCAAACCCTAATTAATTAAAAACAATATTCTCTCTCTTCTTCAAAATTTTCTTTGTTTTCCTTTATTTTCTCATCAGTCAAATAGACAGAGAAACAAGAAAAGTAAAAAATTCAATCATTTCAATTGCCAATTTCTCTTCAAGAAAACTAAAGAGAGTCCAAAATGAGCCATTACCGAAAATTTAAATAGAAAAAATTGCATCATTTATACCTAAAAATGAGCAGCCTATGACAAGAGTATGATTATAATAGAAGAGCTCAATCTTATACTGCCACTTTTTTTCTTTTTTCTTTCATGAGCGACTTGAAAAACAGAAAACCCAAAGGAAAGAAGAAAACTATAAAAGCACTGCAACCTTCCTGTGCTTGTGAAGATTTTGTTTTGTTTTATTTAATCTACAAGTACACGTTAAAAATTCAACAAGGAGGGAAGCTTCTTTCCTCTTCTTGCCATTATATCCAACCCGCATATGACCTGGTTAGTACTCCTTTGTGTTTCTTTTTTGTTTTATGTCTCTTTGTTCTAAACATTTGAGCTTTTTCATTTCTTTTTCTGTATTTTTTTTTTACTGTGAATCATTTGTGGGTTTTGCCAATTGCAGTGTGGGTTTTCTTTTTTTTTTTTTTCCCCTTTTAAAAAAAAATCTAATGGAAATATTTGGTGGATTATGAAAGTTAGAGTTGATTTAATGTGTTGCATTGTCCTCTTTCTTTTTCCTTTCCTTTTCTGTTGCTATAATTTTCTATTTGGTGTATTGAGAAAATAAGAAACAACGGTAAAGAATTATTGGATTTAGATTTATCTCCAATTTTTGTGATGGATGTTTTGTTTGTTTGTAATGCTAAAATTTTCTGTTGTTTGCTCAAGCATATACTGTTGTTTATGGAATAAGGAAATGATATATAGATATAGAAGGTTTATCTTATAATGGCCCCACATACTGATGGACTACATTTGCATATAAGAAAGATTTGAATTCTCAAATGTCAGTCTTCTTAATCAACGCTTTTCAATTTGAAGTTCCAAAAATTGGAGAAATTCTAAATCTTGAACGTGAGGCTCATTTTCTTAGATGGAATATGAGTTTGATATAATTGTTCTTTTTTTGTGAATAAATTAATCTTGGTCTTTTAGGCTGGGATTCATGTCATGTGGGAACGGTGACTTCTAATTACGAGTTGCCGTTATAGTAGGGTAAATTGATGCAACTTTTGTTTGTTTAAGTGGGGTTAACTAGGGTTTGGGTTAGTTTAATTGAATTAGTGGAATCCTAAGTGGCTTGAAGAGTCAATATAAGAAAAGAATTATTTTTTCAAGTCAGTTCCCATATAGGATAGAGACACTCTTTTCCCCCAAATTTAAAATTGGGCTGTAATTGTTATTGAAATTAAAAAATGGGACTCAATTGCAAAATTTAAAACCTTAGGCTATAATTGAAATGCAAGCATAATTTTGGATTTTTGAGTCATTAGGCCATGCAACAATTGAGGGTATATGTATTATGGAATATGAATGTATGTATTATAGTGTCTCCATTGTAAACAATATCTGTAATTATTCTTAAAACTGATTTATATTTGGAATGTTATAAATTAATTTTGCTTTTCCCATGTAATCAGATACTATTTAACTATTTCTATTGATATTTTGTTGCTCTCATTTTGCAGAAATCTGCTAAATTTATAATTCGTTTGTTCATGTTTCATATAGATATTATATAATTTACAAGATAAGTGTAGAATTCTCATACACTTCATACAACTCTCACAAACATATTATAATATTTTTGTACAATAATTATGCTATGAATTCTATAATATCAAGTGCTATATTTGAGGTTTATCTTTATGAAATTTCATGAATTTGAATTCTACAATGTGTTTTCTTAATTACAATTATGGTATAAAAATTATTAATAATTTTTATGAATTCAACTCTTAACTTTTTCTAAAAGAAGAAAATTTACATAAAATATATGCAAGTTTAATGCTTTATTCAAAAAGTGAACTAAAATCAGCATAACGTGTGGAAAATATGTAGTTTCATTCTTGAAATCACAAGATCTGATCCGATGGGACTTACTCTCTTCATTGACCCCCTTTCATTAATTATATTTGATGAGGCCAAGCTTAAATTTGTTTCTTCAAAAAAGGCCAAAACTTTTCCAACAATCCTCTAAAGACCATTTCATTCTTGAAATCACCAGATCTGATCCAAAGGGAATTGTTCTCTACATCGACTTCCTTGTCATTTATTTTATTAATCAAAGCCAAGCTTGAACTTGTTTCATCAAGAAAAGGCTGCTATCTTGGCTTGGGAAGACGTTGGGAGAGGAAAGGGGGTGGGTTGGATGAGGTTATATCAGTTAAATGCACCATTTGAGGAGGAGAGGAGAGAAAATTTAGGGGTTATAGATATTTTCATGTCCAACCGGCTTTTAGAAAAAAAATCAATAATAATGCCACATCATCCAAATCCGATATGTACCTTTTGGATTTTTGGTATTGTTGATTATGGACAAGAAATGTTTGTCTTTTTTTGTCTCAATGAGGAACAAAATCAAAAAAGAAGCTTTATAATATTGTGTTGAAACATATATATTTTAGTTAGGCAACGAGATTTCATCAACAGAGGGGAGGGAGGGGGGGCCAGGGTGACTATCTTTGCTCAAGAAGAGGGAGGGAAAGGAAGGGTATAGGGTTATATTAGTTTACACACTGTTCAGGGAGTAGGAAGAGAGAATCTAGAGGTTAGGGATAATTGTGTGTCCCACTACCTTTTAAAAAAAAAAAAAAATAATGCCAGATCATCCAAAGGTTTCTAATAATCGGATAATAGATTAGCACCAAATAAAAAAAGAATCAGTTAATGCAATGTATGGAATTTTATGGGTAATTAAGCAGAATTCTAAAGTAGTTGACACACCTGAGCACTAAGAAATCTGAGAGCAGAAATTTCTGCAAATGTAATGCCTCCAATGAATACAACAAGTACTAGGGAGCGCCTTCCATCAGCTAATCTGAAATATGTTTACTAGTGTTATAATGAAAGGAAAAAAAAAGTTCTAAATGTTACAAGAATCTTGCAAATGAATTTCTTATAAACATTTGGAAGGGATGCAACTAGTTTAGTGAATAAAGGTCATCAAATATTGGGTAGAAATAATCTCTAGAATGATCACGATGCATATCATGGTTTCATGATTCTATAACCATTAGTAGAGTTCTTGCTAGTCATGGGACATGAATGTTCCAGGATTACTGAGGATTTTGATAATGACACTATGCAATTGTGGCAATATCCATAAACTAGACATGATGTTGCTTAAGCACAATACCAGAAAACAGAGTTTAGATATACCTATCTGAAGCTTCTGAAGCCCTATACAATGTGTCAAAAGATGGACCGCTTGAAAATCCACCCTGCAAAAGTTGGACAACCTATTGATAGTGCCAAAAATCGAGAGAGAGAGACAGAATTATATTACAAGATTAATATGTATAAAAAAATAATGTTCCACCAACAAAATGGAGTTCAGATATCTGAAAAATTTCCACAAAAAAGTTAGCAGGGAATATTCAAAATAAAAGGCAAGTATCAGGGACCTAAAGCTTCAAATGACCCAAAGCAGACAGAAAAGACATAAGCTTAGTCTAGTTTCTATGGCTGTCATAGGTTTAGTTCATTTGTTTACTTTAACTGTGGCAGTTTTAACTAGTGGGCAGTTATTTTGATGTAAGAAGTTACCAAGTTATGAGTTACTTCTATTGTCTCTCTGTATATAAGTAGGAGTAGGGACTATGGAGGATAAGATAAGAATTATCTTATCAAAGTGTTCTCATATCTAAAGAGCCCTCATTATTCGGTTTTAAGGTTTTTTCAAGAAAATGAATGGTTTTCTCTCAAATAAGCCCTTATTATTAGGGTTCAGCATCTGACAATTGAAATAAGAATAAAAATTGAACTGAATCGAATTTAGTAGAAAACCAAACCAAACCGAATTGATTATTTGAATTTAATTTGGTTTGGTTTGGTCAATTAGGCTTTTGAATGGAACTTTAAACCGGATTGACCTTTAACATTATATTTACAAGTTACAAATCTAAACTCTCTTATAAAGTACCATTCTTTACAAATAGTATCTAATTAGCCATCCAATTCTAGATCATTCAGAATATACAAGAGAAAATATATAAAGACAATTAATAATATCCCTTTCTTGTTTTGAGTTTTCTACTTTAAGTTTGAGAAAAAAGACAAACATGCTAATTAATTATACAGGTAAAATGAGAATAATGAGAAATAAAAATAATCATAAGCAAATAAATAGAGCATTATATTAAAAGAAGAATGCTATCACTATCTCTTCCCTCAGAAGTAGATGCTTACTTTGCATGCAAATCAAATCAAGAAAAGTAGAAGGGAAGACTATAATTTAGATTAGTAAGTATATTTGATGTAATTAGAGAGCCGGCTAGGTCATTGAGGAAAGAAAGGACAAGATTGCTGGTAAAGAAAAAGTAGGGTTGTAGTTGTTGAGTCTTAACCTTTACAGTTATATAAGAGTCAAATGTCTTAAGAGCCTCATCTCTTTTTGTACACAACCCTTACTTTATCCAATTGGCTAAACTATACAATGTAGTTTTGATAAGTGGAGGATGATACCAAAGAACTATATGTTTTATAAAGATCAATCTATTCACTTACTTCAGTCTAAAAATTTTATAAACTGATATCAAAAACTGACTATTTTATGTATCTTCAACAAACCAAACCGAATTAATAAAACATTTAACCTAATTAACTGAACTACATCAGCGCGATTCAGTAATTCGGTTTAAACTAAATTTTGCTCATCCTTGTTATCCTAAATATTCTCTTATAGCCATAAGTGCCATAATGAGATCCAGTTCTGAGACCATGACATATCGGGGTTAATTCAACTCATTGTGCACCAACTTGGACTAAATTAATATAAAAATCCTCAAATGGAATATTGCAATGCAAAAATCATTAAAAATGTAAAAAAAATCATTAAAGTAAATCCAGTGAGTGAACTTATCATAAAACATGTGGATGCCACAATAGCTTCAGGGGTCTCATCGGGCATCATTTTCTCCGACGAAGGGCTACATCAATTCCTCACACTCGCATCTAATAATTCTTGATGAAATTCCACAAGAATTTGATTGTCCTTACTCATGATTTGGATCGTAACAATATTGACTATGCGAATTGGAGGGTGGAATCGAGAGAGATTTTGAGGATTTGATTGGAGGAGATTTTGAGGAAGCAGTGGGGATTCAATTAGAAATAGAGAGGTGGGATTTTGGGTGTTGCTTGTGGTTTTGGTGTTGCTACTGGCTTGTGGGTTTCCTCAGCCATGGCTGATTCTTCATTTTTGGCTTAATTTGGGTAGAAAGATGAAGAAAGGAAGAAATAGATCAAGATCAAGAAATGAAAAGACAAAAAGGTTTAATCTAGGTAAAGGCATGTGTGGGCAAACTAAGTTCTTCAACTGAAAAAGATTCAAACTTCATCTCAAAATCTTCTTCAACAGAAAATTATTCAAAATTTATCTCAAAATCTCTTATATTACTGATTAATAATTACACCCGCTTGCATGCCATGGCCGAAGCAATGTTGTTTGTTTTCCTTCAAGTTGTCTCTGATAGAATGATGAGTCCTCAGGTTGTAGGCTTCTTGAAATGAATTCTCTTAATGGAGTTGTTAATGACAGAAAAGATGCAGGTCAACAAGCCAACAACTAGAAAGTGGTTGGATGAGCTTAAGGATGTTTTCCAAGCTATAATGATTTGTTGGATGAGGTTGCTTATAAAGCCATGCAGTTACAATAATTAAGCAAAAAAATATTGGTGATGAATATTTTGCTCTTGATCTCTTTCTTTATTTCCAAGTCTATTGGTTGTGTTTATTGGAGCAGTGAGAGCATGTGAAGGGGGGAGAGAGAGAGAGAGAGAGAGAGGAATAGAAGAGAGAGAATAAGTGGGCTGACGTGGCATTTTTTCAATTAAAGAACTGTTTGTGTAGCGTCAACTTAAGCAACACAGCCATTCAAGAAGCAAGAATTACTTTTTTTTTTTTATATATTTTTTAAATTTTAAGGAGTTTCGTTTTACAATTCTCCATTTAGGGATCTAAGTGACAGTGGATGAAATTAACCTAACATATTGGTATCAAAACCATTTGTTATTATGGAATCTCACACATCAAAACAACAATTTGAAGCTTACACCAAAGCTAGTGTTGGATGATCAAGTTCTTCATGGTAAGGAACAAGTTCTGGTTCATTAGACCCCAACTTCACTTCAGGGTTAGATGCTTCTATGACAGCATCGTGTTTCCCATCCCTTGCACTTGAGGACAAGGCCATTTCTAAGGGAGTGATTTTAGGGACCTAAAGTTTCAAACAACACAGTGGATCTGAAAGACATGGCTTAGTTTTTTTTTTTTTTTATGTTTATTGTAACTTTAGTTTATTTGTTTAATGTATAGCTATGGGCAGCTTTAATTAGTGGATAGTTATTTTCTGGTAAGTAATTACCGAGTTATGAGCACTTCAATTGTCTCCTTGTGTTCAAGCAGAAGCACTATGGAGGATAAGATAAGAAATACACTTTCCTCAAATTGAGTTTATTTAGAGATTGAAGGGGTTCTTTCATCTAATGAGCCCTAATTATCTGTTTTAATTTTTTTTGAGCCTTGTTATTCTAAGTCTTCTCTTTGTTTTGAATCTGTCTAGACAACCCCAAGCCCCATAACAAGATCCAATGCACGGTAACAACAAAAATTTTTCTTCTAGTGTTGTTTGTATGAAACTTTCATCTCATTTTATCAAAACTATGAGGGAGGAGTAACGTGAAGCTAAGAGTTATTGGTGCAGTTCATACTCTCCAACAAAAGTGGAATTGGTCTGTGTTTACTGTTTTTCAACCCCATGCCAGTGAGAGAGAGAGAGACAAAGAGAGAAAGAAAGAGAAAGGGGAGAATTGCACATACTCTTTTTGTTTCCGAGTGTGGTCCGGGTAACAGCTTCAAAATTTCTTCCATGTGATGCCTGTAAGGGTCCAGTCATCATATATGAGATAAAAAAAAAAAAAAAGACATGTAATAAAGTCCAAAAATATAATGCAAACATGATAATGCCATTGTTTTTTTAGCAAGAACATGACAATAGCACCAATTAAATTTCTCATAATTAAAAAGAAAATGAATGCTTAAAGCTAAACATCAGTTCCCCAGCATCAATTTCCAATGAAGGGGAAAGATAACATTCCATGTGTAGTACTGTAGTTAGACCATACTTAAATTATTTTCACTTGAACTTTGGGTATAGCAGTCATCATCTGTTTATGATGATGATCTTTGCTTATATAATAAATAGCACTACCACACAAGGTAATTGAATATAAAACATCATGTCAAATCTCCAAGTGGTTTCATCTGATGCTTCAAATGACATAATAACAAACTACTTAATATTCCAGGTTTCTCTTTGAAAAAAAAAAAAAAAAAAAGCAAGAGTGGTATTCTTTAGGTTTCATACGTTTAGCAAAGAAGCAATCCATGGCAACTGAAGAGGAGCCAAAAACAAACATACAGAATTGATCTCACCATCCAGATCGAACAGCATGCTGAACCAGACGAATACTTAGCAGTGCATATCCAGAAAAGACATATGAAATGTCATTTGGGCTGTTGCATATGAAACAACTTCAAAAATTAGGAGGACAACCAATAGGACTTCAACAGACACCATGATATAATTGTACAAGTTTGCTCGAGAATTACATATCTTCCTTCCTAAAGAAATCAAACAGCAGACAAAACCCATTTGCAGACATTGTTTAGGCATCCAGAGTGCTTAAAAAGTTTTTAAATAAAACTTGAAAAGAAAAAAGAATATTATTATGATGGGATTTTTTTTTTTTAAAAAAAAAAAAGCAGAAGAAGACGAGCTAAAAAGTGCCATTTCAAAGGCAGTCAATTGTTTGGGCTGTATATTGCCATCAAAATGCAAGAAAATTAATAATAATACCAATAATAATAATAGTAATATAATAAAAATAATAACATCATCAACAACAACAACAACAACAATAATAAATACATCACCAGAGAAAAATCGCGATGTACTGAATCTTATTTCTTTCTAAGCACAAGATTAAAATTTTATATCTGATGTTAGTTGTTTTTTCCTTTGAAAATCATGATATGTTCCAATTAATTTTGAAACAACTTTCCACATATATATAGAAGTAGAAATTTTCAACCTTTGTTATAATACAATTAATAAAATACAACATGCCCTAAAAGTGTGATTAAGATCATCCCTGAATGAATTCAAAAAAAAAAAAAAAACCAAGAACAGGTATGGAAGCAAATTTTTAAATAGGTTTTTGCCTAATTTCCAGCAATTTCCAACTTCAGGAACAGAAGGATATTTTACTATGTTGCAATCCAGAGCGTGGTTCTCCCATATCATCCTCAGTTGGCAGTGAAAGAGTGAGGTATATTAGCTCAAATGAAATCCATATGCAGAAGAACCAAAAGGGAAAACTTACGACATTCTAAATGTAATTTTTGTATCAGAAACAGATTAGATGATTGAAAGGTATAGTACTTGGCAATGTCAGTATCTTCAACCACAAGTTGCATAGCACGCTTGATCGTCAGCCAGTTGCATTTTGATTCCTGCAAGGTTCAGGTAATGTTAAATGGATTTTGTAATTTGAAAGAATTCATATTAATTTCAATTATGTATGTGAACCAAAGAAATGCATAAATCAAATGATACTAAACCTGCTTTTTAAGCACTCCAGCTTTTTCTAAATTATTTAAAGTTGCCACGAGCTCAAATCCATAGCTGTGGAGTATCTCCCTCCTAAACTAGTACAGAAATATCCAATATGCATCATGTAGCATAATTCGAACAAGTACATGATGAAATGGTATATAGATTATGCAATCTAGAACACAATAACTAAGAGAATAATGTTGATCAAACCATGCTTGCCTCAAATAGTCAAAATGCTTTTTGGGCAACCCTGAGTTTGTAATAGAAAGTAAGATGAGAAGCCGCAGAACACTGACAAGAGGTTCCTGTTTATGGATCAATTCTTCAATGTGCTCAAAGCATCTGTATACAGGAGCATCTTTAGTCAATAAATTCAAATGCTTAAAAACAAGATATGACAAAAAAAGGCCTGCCTTCTTTATATTTGATAACTTGAAAGGAAAAAAAGAAATAATTTAAAATATTAAGAATTTAAAAACTATAATCTCACAAGTCCAAAGTATTATGATCACTTTTACTACAATTTCACAATAACAATAATATATCTTCCCACACATTGCGTCTAACAAGTAATAAGTGCTATGCATGTCAAAGAGTAACAATAATAATGATAAGTGGTATCATCTGTTAGACTCTCATATGGCACGTGTTGTTAACTGTGTAATATCAGTGCTTGACATATTCCTATTTTGATTCCTATAATAGTGCCTACTTTACAGCTGTTATTTCTGCACAAGTTATTTTTTTCTATTTTAGAATTTGTGTATGAATAGGCAAGGCTGAAATTCACAGAGATATATGAAAAGAGATATTTTTTCTCCTTCTTCCATCTCTTTTCTTCTTTACAACACGGTATCAGAGCTCTCGCTCTACACTATCGCCGATTAAGCCCATTGCAGCCTATTGTTCTTTTACGGCATTTTTTGCTGTCTTTATTTCTTTTCTAATACAAGATGGAAGAAGACAAAAACTCTGGTGTTAAAGTTGCATCACTGGCAGAAAATCCTTCACCGCTAATCAGTCTGCTGAATACAATTTACCTTGCATGGTCAAGGTCATGTTTATTACACATCCAAGGTTGAGGTTTCAAGGTCATGTTATGGGAGACAAACCAAAACCAGTTTGTACTGATCTTACGCTCAATAAAATGGGAATCTGAAAATTCTCTCATCATCTCTTAGCTTATCAACTCCATGTAACTGCAGACTTCTCAAGGATATTTATTACTCGATGCTGCTCAGAAAATCTGGAGTGCAGTATCTCAAACTATTCCCAGGTAGACAATGATGCTCAGATCTATGAGCTGCAGAATAAAGTACATGAGACTAGACCTGGAAAGATGACCATAGTGCAGTATTTTGCTCAATTGAGTAGCCTATGGCAAGAATTAGACTACTATTAACATTTTCATGCTACATGTTCTGAAGATGCTTCTAAATTCCCAAAGTTGACAGAGAAGGAGCGTGTCTATGGTTTCTTTGCTGGTTTGAATATGGAAAATGACCAGATTCAAGTTCAGGTACATGGTAAGGATCCTTTACCTTCCTTGAGACAAGCTTATTCTTACATCCAGCAGGAGAAAAGTTGAAGAAATGCAATGATACACACAGTCTCAGTAGACAAAGCAGGGTTGGTTGCTTACACTCTTCGTGAACAACCAAAGATAGTAACTAGGGTTCATTAGCAAAGATCACTTAAAATGTGATTATTGTGGTAAATCGAAGCATACTAGAAAGAGATGTTGGAAGCTTCATGGCCGACCAACTAGGGTCATGGAGGTAAACGAATGAGGTCCACAAGGCCATTGAAACACCTATGCCTGGAGAAACAACGAAGACTAGAGGTTTTTCTAATGAAGAGAGATGCAAACCCTAAGGAGATTTTGGTCTTAACTCCATTCAAATTCAACTACAGCTGCTTCCTCCAATACTAATCTTGGAACTCCTAAGCACTCATGGGTTATAGATTCTGGAGCAACAGACCACATGACAAGCTCCTTCAATGATTTCCTAATACTTCTTGTTCAGTTAAAGATAAAGTAAATATTGCAGACGGATCTTTATCTAACATTAGCTGGGACAAGTTCTATTAGTTGCACTCCCATATTCCTGATTTTCCTAATAATCTTTTGTCTGTCAGTACTCTCACGAACTCACTCAACTGCAAAGCTGAATTCTATCCTACTTATTGTGTCTTTCAGGGACTGAACACAGGGAAGATGATTGGTTATGGAAGATTGCAAGATGATTTATATGTACTAGAGGAGGGTAGCTACTCTTTGATCGCTTCTAAAACCAAAGCTATATTAGGAGATTTTATGGCTGGTAATCAACAATTGATTCAATTGCATAGATGAATTAGGACATCCATCCTTTTCTATTTTAGAAATGCTATATCTAAGTTTGTTTAAATGATGCAATTCAGATTTATTATTTTGTGATGCTTGTGAGTTTGCAAAACACATGACATTCTTGTTCTTTGATTAATAATAAGAGCCGAATATTTTTTATGAGTATTCATTATGATGTGCGGATCCTACTCAAACTATCTCCTTACCTTATTATAGATGGTTTGTCACCTTTATTAATTGTTGTACTAGGATGACATTGGTGTATTTACGGGCAAAGAATGAAGTTTTTTCTTGTTTCAAGTCCTTTCACAAAATGATCTATACACAATTTGATGCTAAAGTTAAGATTTTTTATACTGATAATGGCACAAAGTACATGGAAGGTGTTTTCGCAAGTACCTTGACTTGCATGGGATATCAAACCAAACTAGTTGTGTAAATTCTAGCACCCAAAATGGAGTATCAGAAAAGAAAAACAGACAATTACTATAAGTGGCTGAGCTCTTATGTTTACTATGAATGTTCCCAAATCCTACTAGGGAATGCAATACTTTCGGCTGTATATCTTATTAATAGAATGCCTTTGAAAACACTAGGTTTTCAAAGTCCTTTGAAAATTTTGCAAGATACTAACTCTTGCTTTATTCCTCCTAAAGTTTTTGGTTGTGTGTATTTTGCCCATTGGAGGAGTGCAGGAAAATTGGATCCTCGAGCTCTAAAATGTGTCTTTGTTGGATACTCTACTATTTAGAAGGTTTTTAAGTGTTGCAATCCCCCACTAAAAAAATTTCTTGTCGGTATGGATGTCAATTTTTGGGAGCTAGAACCTTCTTTTTCTCCAACCCAGTCACCTCTTCAAGAGGAGAATAAGGGAGAAGAGATAATACTAACACCACCAACTCATTATGCACCTATACAGGCTTTTAATCCTGTTAATGATGATGAGAATGAAAAACCTAAAGGTGGGGAGGCTTGATAGTTCGGATTTGAAAACATATACCAGTAGAGAGATAAGACAGATAGAGCCTTTGAGCATATTCTACCTAGTAAAGGGCCCCTACTGAATTCAGTTCCTATAGAATCATCTAGTGAAACTTCTTCACCTCTTGACTCTTCTAAATCTGATCTTATTACTAATAATCTTGATATGCCTATTGCTATTAGAAAAGGAGTTAGAACTTGTACTACTAAACATCCTATATCTAACTTTGTTCCATATGATTCATTATCTCCTTCCTTTAGAGCCTTGGTATCATCATTGTCTTTTGTTATTATTCCAGTGTTCGCAAGAAGCTCTTAGTGATCCTAAATCAAAAGAAGCCATGGTGGATGAGGTGAGAGCATTGATGAAAAACGAGACATGGAATTTTGTTGCTCTTCCATTAGGAAAGAAACTAGTCGGATGCAAACGGGTGTTCACCATTAAACACAAGGCTGATGGAACAATTAATAGGATTAAGGCCCGATTGATGGCAAAGGGGTTCGCTCACAACTTATGATGTTGATTACCAAAAAAATATTTGCTCCAGTTCCAAAAACGAACACTATTATAATTCTTTTGTCATGTGCAGCTAATCTTGATTAGGATTTACAACAATTTGATGCCAAGAATGCATTTTTGCATGGAGATTTGAAAAAAAGAAGTCTATATGGAAATTCCTTCAGGATTAATAGTGAGAAAACTGAGAGGAAGGTTTGTATATTGAAGAAGGGATTATATGACTTGAAACAGCCACCCAAGGCATGGTTTGACAGATTTAGTAAAGCCATCATCACCCTCGAGTATCACCAAAGCAATGTTGATCATACCTTGCTTATCAAACACCACAATGGTATGATCAATTGATACTTATTGTTTACATTGACGATATAATGATGAAGGGGATAATGCGGAAGAAATGGCCAGAGTGAAAAAATATCTAGCTCAAGAATTTGGGATCAAGAATTTGACTGAATTGAGATATTTTCTTGGAATTAAAGTTGCTCATCTGATAAGGGAATTTTTATTTCCCAATGCAAATATATCTTAGACCTTCTGGAAGAAACTAGCATGTTGGGTTGCAAGCCAGCAAATTTTCCTATTGAAGCCAGTCATAAATTACAAGGTGGTGTTGGTAAATTTATTGATGTTGGCCAATATAAAAGACTAGTTGGAAGATTAATTTATCCTTCTCACACCAGACCTAATATGGCCTATGTTGTAAGCGTGGTTAGTCAATATGTGCATGATCCTCAAGAACCACATCTAGATGTTTTCCTTCGTATTTTAAGGTACTTAAAATTCTGTGGGAAAGGGATTTCTCTTCCCCAAACATGGTCACCTAAAGATAGAAAGCTTTATAGATGTAGATTAGGCTAGATCCCTTGATGATAGAACACATAAATTCGGTTATTGCATGTTTATATGGGGAAATTTGGTTTCTTGGAGGAGTAAAAAAATTGAACATAGTAGCAGATCAAGTGCAGAGGATGAATATAGAGCTATGGTCAGGGCATGTATGAATTGTCATAGCTTCAAAAATTAATGCATGAACTAAGGCTGTTAGAAGGGAAAATTTTGTCTTTATACTGCAATCACAAGGATGGTATTAGTATTGCTCACAATCCAGCTCAACATGACAGAACTACATTGAGATTGATCAACATTTTATAAAGGAAAAAAATAATTTGTGGAATTCTAGATATTTCTCATGTGTCTTTAGAAAACCAGCTAGCTTATGTTTTCACTAACAGTTGTGTACCATAGTCAGTAGCTAGATATGGATAAGGGGGCATGGAATACATATGATGAGCTACAACAATGGTTAAAAAACCTAACATAGCTAGGTTAAGAGATAATTGAGCATGCCATGATGTTGTTAGGACCCCATATAGTCCTTTAAGGGACTTAGCAGTAAGTCCTTTCATGTTCTTGTTTGCAAGATGGGCATGCAAAATATCTATGCACCATCATGGGGGGCAATGTTGTTAGCTGTGTAATATTAAGACTTAAGAATCCTATTTTAGATGGATTCCTAGATCAGTGCCTACTTTATAGCTATTATTCCGTATAAGAAATTTTTTCCTATTTTAGAATTTTTTATATATATAGGCCAAGCTGTAGATCACATAGCCATATGAAAAGAGACGTTTTCCTCCTTCTTTCGTCTCTTTTCTTATTTACAACAACATGATTTATCCCAAAAACTTTTAGGCAAGCTATCAGATCAAGAAACGTTTCCAAATAAGAAACAATGGAAAAATGTTAGAGATTCTAAAATATTTTCTTCATTGCGCATTTGAAGGCCACAGAATCATTACAACAAAAGCAAAATATAATTTAGAAAAACAAGTAAAATAGCTTCAATGAACAAGCTATAAGGAACCACGAAAATTATTTACAATGTTTTGACCTATAAACCAATTAAGTCAGGAAAACACAATCACAGCAGAACCACAGAAAAAAGAATCAAGTTACAAGGAAACCAAACATGTTGTTTGCAAGCACTAATATGACATTGCCTTCTATTACTCGCAAAGCAAACTGTTTATGATCAAATACACAGATAAAAAGAAGAATAATCATGATGTGTTTATGTATCTACAAGTGTAATAAAGGGTGAGAAACATAGTAGTATGTTTAGCATGTTAGGTTCTCAAAACATGTAGGTAAAAGTTTAGATCAAGTTACATGTCATAGCTCTGAGCCTCGACAACAGTATGCTCCATGTCAAGGCGCGAGAGAAAGGACTGCTTCGATGTAAATGTTGACAGATGCTGAGCAAGATTTATATGCCTCTGAAACAATGAACACCTAATAGCATTCCTGGCAAGGGAGAGGGTGAGAGAGAGAAAGAAACTTACTGTCATTTCTGGCAATGAATTGAGCTTTTTGACAAAATCCTTCAACTCAGAAACTGTTTGGTTCTGTATGCATTACAAGCAGCTAGTTAGAAATTCTTCACTCAACCATTCAACTAACCCAAAAGAAAGCATTAGAAACATTATTATAGAATTTACAAGAGTGGATGTGCACTAATTTACAGTTGAAGTTTGACAGTCAACAATGATAATCATAGATTGGATAATCTCTAACTACTATCGGCAGCATTTGTTAGGCTTATTACATCAGATCCAGTTATAGAATGCATACTAAATTATTACATATACCAAAACACAAGGTTTGTTACTGAAATGTTAAATATTTACATATGGTAAAACACCTAGACAGTCTTTTGACAACTTTTACTCTTAACTAACCATAATTCATCTAAGCCAAAAACTTTGCATTTTTTTCTACTTCCTTATTTATCCTACCATTCAAGGGAACATTAATATCACTAAATAAAATTCAAAGGATAATCAAAAATCAAAAGTTAGCATCAAAATGTAAATTAATATTAGCAGCAAGGCAGTGCCTACTCGAATGAATTGGAGGCTAAGCAGACTCAATTTGTAGCTACCCATGCAAGCAAATCAGGTGCTCATAACATTAAGTTTATCCCACATCAGTTGGAAAGAAAAAGACGATTGAGTATTGTTATAGTTGTTGATATTGTTGATATGTATACTTAATTAGAGGTTGAATTAGGGGCCTAATACAGGATTCCTAATTAGGAAGTCTTCCTAATTAGTACTCTCCACATTATGCATATATATGTTGTTCATATGGATAAAATAAATTCCACAACTTTTTCATGGTATCAGAGCCCTCTTGAATTCCAGAAATCTGGAATTTTTTTCTTTTTTGCTATTGCCCTGGTGAGCAGCAATTGGTTCTGTTTTTTGGGTCACCCATTTAGAGTGGCCTTCTCTTCTCACTGCCGGCATAGCTAAAAGCGACAACCGTCAATTGGCATGTCCCTGAAATCTCGTCAGCAGCCCCACAAGTGAGACTTATGCGCTGACCAAAGGATCTGTCACCTGTCTCACGCTCCAGCACATGGGAGTGCATGCAACAGTCTTCCCATCACCAGCCTATTTTTCCAACATCACCTCACTCTTGTGGTGCCTTCAGTGGGGCTCCGTGCTTCGGCACTCTTCATTTGTCACCTCTTGCCTCGGTATTTTTATCAGATCTGTGTTGTTTTTTGTCATTTTTTGTTTGTCCTCATATTGTTCTTTTGCAATTGGCAATTGAGTGCTTAACTTTGGGTAGTTGTTTTCAATTCTTATTTTCTTGGCCTTGTGATTTCTGTTGCTTTTGTTATTTGAATCTGTGATAGTGGAAGATCACAAGCATTCAATTGTAAGAGATGTCATACTTATGATGTCTAAAATCACAGAACATAAGTTGAATGGTTTGAATTATTTAGATTGGTGTAACACTGTCAGGATTTATCTTCGAAGTTTGTCTAAAGACGATCATCTTACTAAGGATCCCCCAATGGATAACACCCGCCAAGACTGGCTATGAGATGATACCCACTTATTCTTGCAAATTTAGAATTCTATTGACACTGAGGTCATCAATCTCATTAATCATTGTATATCAAAGACTTAATGGACTAATTGGAGTTTTTGTATTCTAGAAAAAGCAATATTTCAAGTGTTTATGAAGTCTGTAAAAATTTTTATCATGCCGAACAACACAATCAATCACTTAAGACTTATGTTATGAATTTTAAAAAATCCTATGAAGAATTGAATGCTTTGTTGTCTTTTTTGTCCTGTCCAACAAGAGCAACACAAGCAAATGGTGATAATGAGTTTTTTGGCTGGTCTTAATTTTTTGTTTGAGGTTGCTAAATCCCAAATTCTTTTCAATACTGAGATTTCTTCTCTCCATGAAACTTTCACTAGAGTACTCACACAACTACTTATTCATATGTACCATCATTTGTTGCGGCTGTCAATGCTCTTGTTAGTCATCATCAGGGACCTACAACTAGCCAATCCTATCGGCAGAATCATAACATGGGAGGTAACATAGGTAGTCGGGATGCAGGGAGTATTGTGTGCTATTATTGTCATGAGCTGGGCCATACAAACGCACGTGCCAAAAATTGCAAAATAATTCTCAACAGTCCTCTATTCATATTGCCTCCACATCCTCTGAGCCAACCATTCAAGTCTTTGCAGATGAATATGCTAAATTCCTTTAGTATAAAGAATCATTAAAGCATTCAACTCCACCTATTACTATCAATGCCAAGTCAAGTAAATCAAATGCGTGTCTTCATTTCACTTCCTCCGAATGGGTCATTGATTCTAATGCCACAAATCATATGACAAGCAATCCTAACCTCTAGAGTACTATTGAGTCACATCCATCTCCTCCTTGTGTTACTTTAACTAACGGTTCAACTTCTCCTATCATTGGTTTCGGCATTGTTAATTTCTCTCCATTCCTTTCTTTATCTCTTATATTAAGTCTACTGGGTTTTGCTTTTAATTTACTGCCTGTGAGTAAACTCACTAGTCGCCTAAATTGCTACATCTCATTTTTTCTTCATTATTTTCACTTTCAGGATCTTGTAACAAGGGAAATTATTGGTAGAGGACATGAATCAAGTGGTCTCCACATTCTAGATAACCCGATGTCTCGATCAATTGCATGCTCTAGTGTCTTAACCCCTTTTGAAGTCCACTGTCGATTGGGACATCCCTCTTTGCCTTTTTTAAAGAAATTGTGTCCTTAATTTTATACTTTATCTTCTTAGATGATTAGTCTTATCAGTTTGCAAAACATTATCATCTACCTTCAGTTTCTCGAATCAATAAACAGGGTAGTATCTCTTTAAAGTTAGTTCATTCGGATGTTTGGAGTTCATGTCTTGTTGTGTCTAAAATTGTATTTCGCTGTTTTGTTACCTTTGTTGATGATTTGTCTCATGTGACTTGGCTTTATTTAACAAAGAATCATTCTGAATTATTTTTCTCATTTGCGTACCTTTTGTACTGAAACTAAAACACAATTTAATGTTTATGTGCATACGTTGAGAAGTGATAATACCAAAGAATATTTTTCTAATTCTTGCATTCTTCATCAATCCTCTTGTGTTGATACACCATCTCAAAACGATGTAGCTGAACGAGTAGACATCTTCTTGAGACTACCAGGGCACTCCTTTTCCAAATGCATGTGTATCTAAATCATTCTCAGCTGATGCAGTCGCCACAACCCTTTTTTGATTAACCGTATGCCTTCATCAGTTCTTCATGGTGAGATTTCATATACTATTCTTTTACCTATTAAACCTCGAATTTTTGGTAGTACATGTTATGTTCATGATGTTCACCCTCGGGTCACTAAATTAGATCCCAAATCTCTAAAATGTGTTTTTCTAGGTTATTCTTGTTTACAAAGGGGAATAAGTGCTACTGTCAATCTTAACAAATATCTTCTCTTAGCTGATGTCACCTTTCAGGAGCATATTCCTTTTTTTTCTACCTCTTCTAGCCTTGTCACTAAAGGGAGGATGATGATTTGCTGGTTTACATTGTCACCTATCCGTTCCCCAATGTTGCTTCCTCGTCAAACTTGCCTGATGTCTCTCCATCACTGCTACCCCCACAACCACTGTTGAGACCTGCAATTTACCAAGTCTACTCCATACAAAGAGTCCAACCCGATACTAATTCGACACTAGTCTCTTCTTTGCCATCCAATTCGATGCTTGAGGACCTTGACATTCCCATTGCCCATTGTAAAGGCAAACGACAATGCACTTATCATATCTCCTCGTTTATTTCTTATAATCACTTGTCTTCTTCTTCTAGCTCTTTTATTACTTCCCTTTATTTTGTCTCTTCCTAAAACTATTATGAAAGCCTTATCTCACCCAAGCTAGCGCAGTGCTATAATAGAGGAGATGAATGCTTTAGATACTAACGGTACTTGAGATTTAGTGGACTTACCTGTAGGAAAAAAGATAGTCAGATACAAATGGGTGTTTGCAATGAAATTCAATTCTGATGGCTCTATTGATTGACTTAAAGCACAACTTGTGGCTAAAGGCTATGCCTAAACTTATGATGTGGATCATTTTGACACTTTCTTTTTTGTTGCTAAATTAACCTCTATTTGCTTATTTATCTCTTTAGCAACTAATCATTGGTCATTGCATCAGTTAGACATCAAAAATGTCTTCTTACATGATGCTCTTGAGGAAGAGGTGTACATGGAGCAACCTCGTAAATTTGTTGCCCAGGAGGCGTTTGGAAAAATTTGTCATCTTTATAAATCCTTATATGGTCTAAAACAAAGTCTTTATGCTTGGTTTCGAAATTTTAGTCAAGTGGTAGAATAGTTTGGGATGCATAAAAGCAAATTTGATCACTCAATTTTCTATAAACAATCTCTATCTGACATCATTCGTCTTGTTGCGCATATGGATGATAGTCATTACTGGAAGTGATATTATGGGAATTTCATCTCTCCATACTTGTCTTCAAAGTCAGTTTCAAACAAAAGATTTAGAGGCACTAAAATATTTCTTACGAGTTGAGATGACAAGAAGCAAGAAAGACATTCTTATCTTAGAGAAAGTATGTACTTGACTTGTTAATTAAGATTAGAAAATTGGAAGCTAAGTCATGTAGCACACCAATGCTTCCTAATTTGTAGCTCACAAAAGATGGAGACTTATTTGGAGATATTGAGCAGTATAAAAGACTGATTGAAAAATTAAATTATCTTACAATAACTCATTTTGATATTGCATACTCTGTCTGTGTCATAAGTTAATTTATGTCTTCTGCTACTATTCATAAGAACAAATTCTATGTTACGTAAAGGGGGTTTTTGGAAAAGAAATACCATATAAAAATCATGGACATTCTCACATTGAGTGTTTATCAGATATAGATTGGTCGAGGCCAAGATTAATCAAAAATTTATTACTGGCTATTGTGTTTTTGTTAGAGAAAATTTGATCTCATAGAAAAGTAGAAAGTAAAATGTTGCATCCTAATCCAATGCATAATCAGAATATAAAGCTATGGCACAGTCTGTGAAATAATGCGGATATATCAACTATTAAAGGAATTAGGCCTTAAAACTTCAATACCAACAAAACTATGGTGTGATAACCAAGTTACTTTTCATACAGCAACATTGTGTTTCATGAACGAATTAAGCAAATTGAAATTGATTGTCACTTCGTTCACAAAAAGATACAACACAATTTAATCTCTATAGGACATGTGAAAACTAAGGAACAACTAGGAGATATTTTCACAAAAACTCTCAATAAGGCTCAGATTGATTATATTTCTAACAAACTAGGCATAATTGACATCTATGCTCCAGCTTGAGGTAGAGCATTACAACTGTAGATATTTATACTTAATTAGAGGCTCAATTAAGGGCTTAATAGAGGATTCCTAATTAGGAAGTCTTCCTAATTAGTATCTCCATATTGTGCATATATATGTTGTTCATATAAATAAAATTATCAAATTCCACAACTTCTTCAAGCGTATTAAGCCTGGGTTCAACTATTGTTAGTAAGTTAGGTTAACTTTTAGCTACATGATTTGCCATTAATTTGTAGGTTACACAGCACAACAGGGCCTAGGCTATTACAAATTTCCAATGGAGAAGCTCACATGGTTAGTTGTTCAACAAATAGCAATTTAAAAATAAATATTAATATTCAATTATTTATTGTTATTTTAACTTACAACCACTCCATTCAAAGAGAATAGAAAGAAGGCAGAGGAACAAGGAAAGGACAATATATAATTGTTTGTCATTTTTTCCATAATTTAATTTTCTATTATTTTTCATTTTGTTTAGAAGTAATTTATATTTATGTTTAAACATACCAATTAATCTAAAACTTTACATGAGAATATACCATGTGATAAAAGAGCTATTTTAAAGGCATATTGTTTTAGAGTCAATTGGGAAATTTAAGATTAAGACAAAGAGATTACATATTCATGTACTTAATCTAAAAATGATACACATGTATTGCATCTAAATAGTGAGTGAAAAAAAACTTTTTGCTATGGGCAACTGATTAGAGAAATTTCAATTGAATAAGGTTAACAAATGTATTCAATTTAAAATTAATTATTTTGTGTGAATGGACGACTTAAAATTCATTGGTGTTTTCTATTTTGAACTAATTATACAATACATTGGTCTACTATATCATCTTAGACAAATGAATTGCAATGATATATAAACTTAGCCAATACATTTATTTATAGGAGTTTGCTTTTAGCAAATGCATTTAAAAATTTTATTCATCAATAAAAAGAGATAGAATATATCATTGCAGCAACACATGATTGCATTGTAATAACCATGGCTAGGGATTTAAATCACGTTCACAGTAACAATCACAGTCGCAGTCACATTATAGACATGTTAGTATGTTGCAATTAAAATGTAACGATCACGATCGACGTTATTATGAATTTTTTTCAAAAATTCATAATTAACTAAAATCAATATATATATATATACACACACACAAAATCCTTTTATATAAATTAATTTGTAGCACATAAATAGAAAAATTTTTTATATAAATTAATTATTTTAATGCCTATAATTATTATTGTACATTAAAATTTTATTTATTTATTTATTCAAATATGATTTGTATTCATTAAAGGATTACTTAATTTCAAATATAAGTAGCAATAAATAATTGTAAAATTATGAACTACTTCAAAAATTTTTAAAATGGTATGGATTGAGGGTTCCAAAAAAATTTTAAAAAAAAAAAATCAATGCTTTGTAGGGATGGACTTTTTTGAAAAGGCAATATAGTTGGTCCTCCCATCCATTAACAGTCTCTCACTTTTAGTTCCAATTAAAAAAAGCCACTAAAGTCTGGAACAAAGAAAAAAGGAAAGAAGAACAAAACTAAAATAGAGAATGCCACATTTAATCTTCTCAATTCCCATCAAGCACTAACAAAAGCCAAAGAAAAGAGACATTTCTTCTCCACATGCAAAGAAGCTCTTTCAAAATGATTAGTATAGAGCTAAAGAAGGAAAGCCAAGTTCATATTCTTTTAATTAACATCTCTCTAGTACCCATGTCCAAAGTTGAAGGAAATCAAAGTTTGGCTATGTTTTCGTTTTTTAAGGTTAGACTGATTTCTTTTCCTTTTGATTTATCTATTTGCTTTTTTCTTCACATTTTGATTTTAATTGTAAACATTATTGCTTCCTTTTTCCATTGATTGGAGACGTTGGCACAATATTCTCTACTAGGTGTTTTTATTTTTTCCATCTCTCTGTTGGTTCTGCCCGTTTGTCGAGTAGCAGCATCATGGCTGAAATTGATCATATTGTTCATTTCAACACAATAATGGCATTTCTAATGTGAACCCAAAATCACCCCTCTATAACGTTGAAAATCGTATTGGTGACCTCATTTTCTGTTACGTATCTCTCGATATAATGCGTGAAGGACAATATTTAAAACCCTGAACCTGGCTACAATATGATTTGACTTATGTAGTTCTCTTAAACAATGAGAGAGAAAAATAAATAAGTAATCATACTAAATTAGAAACAGATAATTGTGCCAATAGCAATTAAGTATGAAAGATGTGCACAATGAGTATTTAACACTTACAGTAGTTGTCATTTCTGTGTAGTCCTGCTTCATAGATGTTGCTTTTTGTCGTAGGACCTGCAATCATACTGCAAATGGCAACTAAGGGAAAAGACCTCCAAAAAAGGAAATGATTAAACCTTGAGAAGGTAAAGGCATATGTGATCAGTAACAAAATAAAATACATAAATAAGATCAACCTGGACAACAACTTCGAAGTTGAGATCTCGAATCTCCTTGAACAACTTGTCACTGAATTTAAGATAAACAAATTAGACTCATATCCCAAGACAGACCACAAGGCTAGGAGGGGAGGAAGGGGAAGGGTAAGGGGAAAATCTGATGGAGAAAGAACAACAGCCAGACATTTATATCCAAAGAAGAAATTCCCTACTTAGTCAAACCATTTGCAGCCATTTAGACAAAGTACCTTTTCTAGATAGTTCGAGTAATTAAGTACAAATATCTCTCCAAAGATTTAGTAAATTTTATTTTCTTGATTGATAAGAAATATTGTTTTTCATCATAAGCAAAGGGCAATGACAAGTTTGTTATGGCCTCCAAATATGGATCAAGTTATAGAATGATTTGATTGAAAATTAAAGAAAAGAATGGGCCCATTAAAGGAGAGAACCCTAAGATCTCTTAGAAAACAAGTTTCTAGATAAAATATTGCTTGACTTCTGTATTGCACATTCACGATTAACTACAAAGAGTAATACTAAATTCACGATTAACTACAAAGAGTAATACTAACTAACAATAACTTCTGCTCACAAATAAGGACAACTAATCCCACAAACTAACTTCCTAACCTTCAAGGAAAGTACCTATGATTTAATGCAAATGAAATATAAACAACTTAATTTAAAATAGGCTTATTAGGCTAAAAATTCAAACTTTGCAAGTTTTAACAATTATGTCCAATCCTTTAAATTTTAGTTAATTTAGTCAAATTCACAAACCTTTTAATAATTGAATCTAATTCATAAGGCTAGTCAAACTGTGTCGTATCATTATCATCATATGACACGTGTCATTACCATCATATGACTCGTACAACAGTAATGGTATGACACGTCATCCAATTTTGACTAGTCTTACGAATTAGACAAAATTGCCAAAAGGTTTGTGAAATTGGCTAAATTAGCTAAAATTTAAAGAATTGAACATAATGATCTAAACTCACAAAGTTAGGAATTTTTTAGGCCAATAAGCCTTCAAAATACAACTGATAACTACACATAAACACAAAGGCCTGTTGCTTCATAACATCAGCATGCTAGAATGCATTTCAATCATAGTTGTATCTAGTAGCCGCTGCCATCGGCCTACATCTCACAATACAAAGGGATCCAATGAAGAGGAAAAGCAAATAAGAAAAACAAATACTATACTACAAATATCACAGCTAAATACTCATCTTACCTTGAATTAAGTGGAACTTTCACCTTTTTCCCCTCTTGTTGTTGAACGCCCATTATCGATGCATCAAGCTCCACAGAACCATTATTTATATGCAAAAACTACACACACTAAAACTATCAGAGGTTGCTTATAACAATCGGATTAACTAGGAATAAAGATAACAATTTTCATCCACCATTGTACTCAAATATATAACACTTTAAAAATTTTGCTTCTCAATGATAGAAGCCAAAAACACCCAATGCTCATTCTAGAACATGTCCAATACTCTTTACTAGTCAAGATGATACTTAAAAATTGAGATAAATTTCAGAAATTACACATTTATGCCTGTGCAAGTATCTATATAGAGCGGCAATTTTAATTCCCACTTAGCTTTAGTAAACAAAAAGATCAATTAGTAAACTTTAATCCCTATAAAGCAGCTCAAAATGGAAAACAGACTACCAGAGAGCACAAAGGCCTAATTAGCAACCCAATATTCCACATACTACTGAACACCATGGGATGACAATTCTTGAAATGTCATGCCATATCCAATCATGTGATAATGTAAATATTTTTTAACAGAAATTGATTACTTTTTGGTCAGATTACCTCATCTAGTAATCCTTCATATGTTAATTGAGAACACATGGGAGTAACCATGTCCACCTGAAGCCAAGCAAAATTAATTATTTTATTTTCTATCAGAGAGGAATATTAAATTGTAATATGCAATTAATGACATCATAAACATATTAAGCATAATAAAGTAAACAAATCTATCAAACCAGAGCCTAGCTTGTTTATATAGCATATGAGACTATCAGAAACTTCAAGTTGCTGGAAGTGCCCAAGGCTTAATTTCTAGGAAAAATAAGAGTTCTATACCAATTCACACAAGAAGCTTTAGTGTTAACCTCAAGCTATATTTAACTACAACTGGCTTAAGTTCTTAGGAGGCAAAGTCAAAATTAGATTGTTTTAAACTCCTAGAGAATACTGAAAACTTATTCTCAAGTAGCTAAAGAATATTGGTTTTTCTGACTCGACTAGAGTTATAGACCAATATGAGATGATGAATGTGAAAATCAATAGCCAACTTCTTTCTCATAATCCACAATAATGAGCTATGGCCAGACTTAGGATTACCATCCAAGAATGCGATCCAAGATTCCACCTTACACAAACATTTAATTACTAAACACAATGGCCTCTATTGAAGATACAAATCTTCCAACTTATAAACAGCTTAAACCGCTATCTTGTCTAGAAAAATCACATCATTCCGATTAATGAAATAATGATATAAAAGAATAATTACTTTATAAGCACAAGCAAATATATTATTGTTTATACATTTTCATGTGTGCTAGTGTGTGCACAACTTATGTCATCACCACATACAGAAAATAATGTATGGCTTTTGGAGACAATATACCTCCCTATCCAGCAGGATGAGCATATTTATCTCTGGAACACCCATCTGAAACAATAAGTAATCGTTAGTTGGCTACAAAGCATTGGCAAATACAAAACGAAAGGGCCAATTACTGAAGTTAATTTGCTTATTGTGATGCATAATTACATCAGAGGAATTGACTGGTTCTTCCTTCTGCATGTGATTGAGAATGTCAGCAACATGTACTGATGCTTTGCCTTTGGCCCTCACATTTGGTATCACTCCAAAAGAACACTGCAAAGGACAACAATCCCATCAAAATAGAAGCATCTGAACCATGCTAACGTTATCTACAATCTTATTCTTAGCAATGCTTCTTTGTTCAAAGAGAAAGGAACATACACACCTCAAGCTTGTGAATAGCCTTAGCAATATGCCAAAGACAGCTTGTATCCCCATCAACTTGGCAATCCTATCAATCAACACCAAAGAGGAAAAAAGAGATGAGAAGGAAGAGGACACAAAAAGAAACATAATTTTAAAGTAATGCACTGAATTAAAGTTGGAAATTCTGCCATACTTTTATACTAGAATCAATTTCAAATGACAATACATCCTCGTCGAATGGCACCATGTACAACGGATATTCACCTATGCTAACCAAGTGATGATTTTTTTCCTCCTCAAGGACCTGCATAAGCATAATTAATTATATCCATCATAACATCATCTACATGATGAGTGCATATGTATTTTAAAGAACCATAAAGCACCACAATTAAAAAAAAAATGTGGCGATAACAGAGCGTACCTTCTCACAAACAATCTCACGGCGAGGCACGAAATAAATATAATACTCCCTCTGAAGCCCTTTAGACGTATCATTATTAACATGTAAGCATATGAATTTCATCAATTAAACCTGGAACGAACAAGGTACACCATTTTGGTGCAGTCCGTTTGAATTGGATCTGCTGAAAGATGCCGGAGTTCAGCTCCATGTTCCTGAGAAAAACAACAACAACGACAATGCAATGAAGCATGGGTGGAATATTAAGAGCAAGTTAAAGGTGATTTACCTTAAGTATTGAGGTCTGGATGATCAAGGAAAGGGACCCACTTAACTTTGGATCGATCACCAAACACTTCTTTCCTCGAATCTGTTAAATTCCGACCAAGTTAACATCAATTAATTAATTCAGAAATCAGCACCATAAATTGCACTAAAACTTACGTTCTTGAGGATGTTTACGAGTTCTCTTTGAGACTGATCCCTGTAGATGTAATCACAAGCGCATATAAAAGAGGAAGAATTAGATCATCAAATTTTTTTAAAATAAATGTAGTTGAGTAAATAGTAAGTGTGTGTTCACCTCAGGGATTTGAGATTAAGGGGAGAGTTGTCTAGGTTTGGAATCTGAGCCATTCGATCTTTTATTGGTGAAGTATTTTGGACGATGGGTTGTTTGTGTTGCCAACGATTGATTGTTGAAAGGCCCAGCTGTTGTTATTTTGGTTTCGTTGATTCGGATATCATAGCGTTATTGCAGTTTTATTTTTTTTTTTTATTTTTTTTTAAATTTTAAAAAATAAGTATTTGAAATACTTTCAAAATATTCATTTTCTTATTTGTTATATTTATCTAAGATATAATTTAAATAATAAAAAAATCATAAATTTTGATTTGCAAAATCTTATTTTTATTTACTTTTCTATTTATGTTGTCCAAATTTGAAAATTAAAATCATTACTAAATATATAATTTATAAATTTATTTTATTTAAAAAATAAAAATAGGTTGTCAAAATCTATAAAAACCATAAAAATAATTTTTTAATTATTTGTGTAACTTATTTTACAAGAGAAACTTTCAATTTGAAAACATAAATCAAAAACACATTATATAATTGGTATCAAATAATCTCTTATCTTTTATTTTTCAAAAAAATTAAAAAAGTAATATCCAATTACTTTTTCAAATTTTTTACTTTTGTCTAAAATACTTTATTAGCACTTGAAGATTATTGCATTGAGAATAATGATTTTGAAATGTTATTAAACTCTTTAATATGTATAATTTTTAAATTTAAAATAACCCTACAACAAAGAAAATAAAAATTTTAGTTTATTCTAAAATACTTGCCACTATAAATATTCTTCAATAACTTAAAAAGAAAATGTTAATAATATTTAATTCTCTACAAATGAGCATATAATTAGTATATATTCTATGTGATGCCACGATAATATAAATGTTAAAAATTAAAAAGTAAGTTTAAGATTTTCAATATATTAAAAAAAGAGTTAAAATAAATATTATAATATTTAAAACTTAATAGCATAATTAAATTGATATGCACATTGCTTCCTTAATTACTCCTATATAAAAAGTTAAGAAAATGAAGTAATAAAATATCCAAACACCGTATGGTTAAATATAAGTGTATGATGTGATATGCCCATAAGAAGGAAAGATTGGAGCTTAGAGTTTAAAGGCCTAAGTTGGTGCATGAAACAATTGAGTGGATCATCATTAAGCTCAAATCAAGCTCAATCCAAATGTGAATACCCATTATAAAATTCGTCTGATGAGAGCAACAATTGGAGAAAAGTCTAAAAATTATTCGTCTCAAAATAAGATTTCATTAGGATAAGATATGTCATTTTAAGTTATAAGTGGATATGATTATTTTGATTAATTGATTAAGACATAGTAAATAAAGTTATCTAAATGAATAATGTTCAAATTAAGACAAGACAAAACATGTCCTAAATTAATCCAAGGTGGCGCTAAGACAAGTATGGATAAGGATAAGTCATGTCCAAGTTAAAGTCAAAGTCCAAGATATACCAAGATTTGCTTAGTTGACATTGTCTTCCTAATCTCATCATATTTTGTCCTCATTGGCAAAATAGATCTTTTCCATATTCGATTAGATCTTTTTTAGTCTTTTAAGTTTGTAAACAACTTTAATTAAGTATTTTACCCTAGGGTAACTCCTTATGGTTGAATGGCTCAATAGCCTATCATATGGCTTTGTTTCTTCCTTAGGAAAGTGTTAATTAGTTTATTTTTGTTGAACCAAGTCTAGTTTTGATGATCACAAATACATCTAAGAGTTAACTTTTGTCCAAGTTATCTATGTTATTTCTTGCAAATACATCAATTCATTGAACCATGATGATTAGAAAAAAGTTATGATTGGAAACTCTAAATATTAAAAGAGTAAAGATCAATTAAACTAAACTTGATAGTCCAATAGGTATTGTCATAATTTAACAGGTGTTATGACTCTAGCAACAAGTGTTGAAGGTACTCAACAAGTATTGGAATATCATCCTAGCATGAGCAAAATCTTTTGGATCTCACAATAGGTGTTGTCTTCTACTACAATAAGCTTTGAATAACTCAAACACATGAGGTATGCACATTGAACTTTGCAACATGCATTGTAATTTCGCAATGGGCGTTGTTATTAATTTCTCAATAGCTATTGCATTTTCACAATAGGCATTGAACCAAGTGACTTGAATTGAGTAAAAATCTCAAGATCTCAAAAATAGGCATTAGATCCTATCAATGGGTGTTAGAAAAGCTCCTTAGATTGAGCTAAAGTTTCTAGACCCTCCAACAAGGCACTTTTAATAACGTAACAAGCGTTAAGGATATTCAATAGCATTGAAAGATCATCAACAACTATTGTACTATTGAAAATCTTGAAAAATAGAGCATCAAGTTTACACCTTCATAGAAATCTACAATGAGCATTGTTCATATTTCAATAGGGGTTGATGTTGAAGTCCAATAAGCATTGAGAATATCCAACAACCATTGAAGTTAGTTGAATAAACAAATGAGACAGTCAAAGGAGGAGCGTTGAGATAAACTTCTCTCTAATTGCTAGTTTTAATGTGCATTTTGTTACTACCAATGACTGTTGAAGTTGTATTTTGCTTAACAATCACCCATTTTCATCAAAATCAATGATGGTTGATAACTCAACAACAGGCATGAAGAATTTCCAACAGTCGTTAAGTGTCTACATTGTAATATAAAGTGACAACTTTCTTTCTAATTACTAGTTCTTTGTTTCAACCTATAAAAGGACCAACTCTCAATAAAAATAAAAAGAGAAATCCATTCCATTATGCGAATATTTTATTGTGAAAGTTGTTTACAAATAGAAGTAAACCAAAAGTGATCTAGCAATCAAGAGAAGTTCATTATTTAAAGCTTGCAAGTGTTATCTTCAAAATAAAGTTTGAAGAATAAGCTTTTCAGATATTTTCTCAATAGTCTCAACCAGATCAAGCATACTTTATGAGTATACTCTAAAGTGTTTTATTACTTGAGTGAAAGAGTTATCCTCATCTTTAAATTTGTATTTTGTTTAAGGAAACCTTTGGTTAGGAGATCTTAAAAATCATACTTTGTGAAAGGTTTAAGGTAGTACTTGAAAAGTACTTTAGGATAAGGTTTGAGTAGCACCCATAAGTCTACTTGTAACTGCTTGGTAATGCTCGAAAACTACTGTTGTAAAGGTAGTTAATAACACCTTAAGCTATCTTGATAGTGAAGGCTATAGTGTGAATACTAGAGGAAAAGACGTAGCCAAGTTGTGTTGAACCTTTATAAATCTTGTGTCTTGATTCTTCATTCATTTTCACACTTAGTTTTTATTTTTAATTATTTTTATTTTTAATTACTTGTCATTGTCCTATTCAACCCTTCTTCTAGAGTACCAAGAGACAATAATTAGTATCAGAGCTAGTCTCTTCATCAAAGTCTAAGTGCTTAGAGCAAAGATCATGGGAAGTCATTAAGAATCAAAATCCATCCACAAAAAGAGAGGTTGTAAGAGTCAACTCATTTGTTTATGGATGCAATGAGAAATGACATATAAAATTAGATTATGCCAAGATCAAGAAGAATAAGTTTCTCGCTAGAAAACACACCTCCAAGAAAAGGGAAAGAACTATACAAAGCTACTTAGGATGATACTAGTGACTCTAAACCTGATGAGGATGAAATAAGAAAGGAGTTAGCTAACCTTTGTCTTATGGCAAATAAGGAGCAATTAGATGAATCCTTAAGTGAATACTCATCTAGTAGTGAAAGTGATAGTGATGGTGGCAGAGTTAAATCCTTTTAATTCCTACTTTAGAGATGAATTATATTCTATAATTACCAAACTCACTATAAAAGTTGAGGCTCTCAAGTCCAACACCTCATTTCTTAAAAAGGAGAACAAATCTTTAAAAGATTATGCTAAGGGTTAAGAAACTCTAACTAAGGAGGTTGAGTCTCTCACAGTTAAGAACCTTAAGCTTAAGGAAAGCCTCATCAAGTTCAACAAAGGAAAGGAAAAGTTAAACTTCATCCTTGAGGTTTAAAGGAGCCCATCCATCAAGCATGGATTAGGCTATAATGTCTCTACTTCAACTGCTCCTTCTACCTTCAAAATAGTCTTTGTTAAAGCTAAGAAAGATAGTGTTCCTAATCTCATAAGAATGTCAAAAGTTCCCAAGAAGGGAAATGCCAAGATAAATGACACAAAGGATAAGTCTCAACACATTCACACATAATTGAGACATACTCCTTTTAGAGCAAATTATGCTTATATGTACTATACATACAAGCCTAAGAGGAAAGGTGTGCAAATACATAAAAAGTGGCATAATTATGGATATAGACACATACAACACAAGAGAATTCCTCATATGAGAAACACTCTTAGGCACATTGCTCAAAGAAGTTATAAATCTCATAGACACTATGTACATATTCCACCTTGAAGTAGGACAGTAGCTCACTTTGATGGTAACTGTTTTTATTGCAGTATTTTATGCACACATTGCCTATCATTACCATTTTAAAAGGCATGATGAGTAGTTAGTAAGAGCTAACCCTAGGACCCAAGAAGGTTTGGGTACCTAAGACAAAACTCTCTTTGTTTTGCAAATGTGTTTGAAATCCTAAGTTGGAGAGCAAGAGTGGTATCTTAATAGTGGATGTTCAAAGCACATGATAGGAGAAAGGAAGTCCTTCACACAATTAGAGAAGATTGAAGGACTTAACAACGTGTTTCTTAGAGACGATGGCAAAGCCAAAATTATTGGCATAGGTAAAGTTGGTAAGGATGATAACTCACCTACCCTTGATAAAGTACTACTTATTTATGGACTTAATCATAATTTGCTAAGTGTAAGTCAATTGTATGAAAAAAGTCTTAGAGTTATGTTTAAGCCACAAGTATGTTATGTGTCCAAGATGAGTACAAACAAAATTTTATTCATTGGTAAAAGAGTTCATAATATTTATGTGATTGATTTAAATTCTCTTGTTAACCATAATGCAAAGTGTTTAGTCTCTATAGTGGATGAAGGTAAAACTTGGCATAGAAGTCTAGGATATGCTAGCATGAAACTCCTTAATAAGCTGAAGAGAAGAAACCTGGTTGAAGGTATACCTGAAATCAAGTTTGCAAAAGAAGGAGTTTATGAAGCATGTCAAAGATGTAAACAAATCAAATCTTCATTCAAAGCCAAGAATAAGGTAAAGTCTTTTAGACCATTGCAATTGCTTCACATGGATCTATTTGGACCCACTATGGTATCTAGCTTAAGAGACGTGTATTATGCATTGGTAATAGTAGATGATTACTCTAAATATACTTAGGTATTATTCCTCCCTCACATGGATTCTTGTTTTGATGCTTTTAAGATCTTTGCGAAGAGAATTCAAAACCACAAGGATTTGAAAATCTCTTATATTAAAAATGACCATGGAGGAGCGTTTAAGATTGATAAGTTTTATAGCTTTTGTGATGAGTATGGTATCTCACATAACTTCTCAACCCCTATAACACCACAACGTAATGGTCTAATAAAAAGGAAGAATAAAACTCTTTAAGAAATGGCTAAAACCATGTTGAATGAGTATAATCTTCGTAAGTACTTTTAAGTTGAAGCTATAAACACTTCATGTTATGTCTTAAATAGTCTTAGTGAAACTCTTGTTAAAGAAAACTCCCTATGAGTTGTGGAATAATAGAAAGCCTAAGATTGCATGTTTTAGAGTTTTTAGTTGCAAGTGTTTTATTCTAAACACTAAAGACAACCTTAACAAATTTAACTCCAAGTCTGATTAAGGAATTTTGCTCGGATACTCTATTACCAGTAAAGGGTATAAAGTCTTTAATAAGAGAACACTTATTGTAGAAGAGCCTATGCATATTATATTTGATGAATTTGACCCCACTTATTTAAGAAAAGAAAAAGCTATTAATGATCTTGTAGGTCTTATGAGTAAGGTAAACATTGAAAAAGAATGAAAAAAATATGGATAAGCCACAAGACATGAGGAATGAAGAAAATGAAGATGTACCTCTTCTCACTCCTAGTGAAGATCAAACTCAATTAGAAAGGGACTAGATTTTTAAGAAAGATTATCCAAAGATCTTATCATTGGTGATCTATCAAGTCGGGTAACAATTAGATCAAATTTAAAAATGTATATACCAATCTTGCTTTTATATCCCTTGTAGAGCCTAAGACCATCGATGAGGCCATTAAAGATGAACATTGGGTTCTTGCGATGCAAGAATAACTTAATCAATTTGAGAGGAATAAAGTGTGGACTTTAGTTCCTAAACCTCGCAATCATTCCATTATTGGAACTAAATGGGTTTTTAGAAATAAACTTGAATAACATATAATTATTGTTAGAAACAAGACTCAGTTAGTAGCTAAAGGCTATAACCAAGAAGAATGAATTGACTTTGATGAGACCTTAGCACCTATAGCTAGACTTGAAGCTATTAGAATTTTATTTGCATTTGCATCTCACATGAATTTCAAATTATATCAAATGGATGTCAAAAGTGTTTTTCTGAATAGGTATATTGATGGAGAAGTGTATGTTGAACAACCCCCTAGTTTTGAAAGCCATTATTTTCCTAACCATGTGGTCAAACTCACCAAAGCCTTATATGCCTTGAAGTAAGCTTCAAGAGCTTGGTATGAGAGGTTGAGCAACTCTCTAGAAGAGAAAGGTATCTCCAAAGGTTTGGTGGACACAACTCTTTTTTCTAAGGAAAAGAGTGAGTCTCTATTGTTAGTGTAAATATATGTAGATGATATCATATTTGGTGCTACTAATGTTTGCTTATGTGAAGATTTCTCTAAAGTAATCAAAAGTGAGTTTGCAATGAGCATGATGGGAGAACCTCAATTCTTCCTTGGATTACAAATCAAGCAAGGAAAGGAAGGAATCTTCATTAACCAAGCTAAATATATAAAGGAACTAATCAAAAGACTTGGCATGAAAAATAACAAATTGTGTAAAACTCCTATGAGTACTAACATTAAGTTATGCATGGATGAACATGGTAAGAATGTGGACCAAAAGCTATATAGAGGTATCATTAGTAGTCTACTTTATCTCACAGCCTTTAAACCTAATATTATTTTTAGTATTTGCTTATGTGCTAGATGTCAATCTAATCCTAAAAAGTCTCATTTGCATACTATGAAACATATACTTAAATATCTTATTGGTACTCTCAACTTAAGACTTTGGTATCGTAAGAGTTCTTCATTTGAATTGAATGCATTTTCTGATGTCGATTTTGTTGGGTGTACCTTAGATAGAAAGAGCACTTCAGGCACATGTCAATTACTTAGTCAATGCTTAGTGTCTTGGAGTAGCAAAATGCAAAACTAAATTGCTTTAGCAATTACTAATGCTACGTATATGGTAGTTGGCCTTTATTATGCATAAATCTTGTGGATGAAACAATAATTTCTTGATTATAAAGTAGTTGAAAATCAAGTTGCCATTAAGTGTGATAACACTAATGTCATAAAATTTGTCTAAGAATCTCATACAATATTCTAGGAGCACATATATAAACATCAGACATCATTTTCTTAAAGATCATGCTAATAATGGAAATATTATACTAGAATTTATTGATACTAACCATCAATTGGCAGATGTTTTTACTAAACCTTTTTGTGATGAAGGGATGCAATTCATCAAAAGAGAACTTGGTATGATTGATGGAAATATCTTAGATTAGCGTCAAATAGGTTCTTCTTCTTCTAAATCTATTTATGATCATTGTTATATGATACTTGATCATTGTTACTTGAATTTATCACTATTAAAGTCTTTAGATTCAATAGCTAAAAATTTTTAATTATGTATGATATTGATGAAACTGTCCATATGCTAATTGAATTCATGATTATATCACTGAGTTTGATTAATAACAATCATCAACTAATTTTTAAAATTATTTTTGAACTAAGTGTTGTTTGAAAAACATGGCCAATGATTGTTGCATTTCTCCTAATGATCGTGACGTTACTTATGAGTTCCTTATTTTGATTTTGTTGGTCTCCACGATCATTATAAATCTCTAACGACCATTGTTCATTATCTAATGGCCATTACAAACCAGCCACTATCTTTGGTTAAAGAACACTTGCAAGAGCAAGCTAATGGTCATGTCCAACATTCATTGCCTAACTTCCAACAGTCATTGAACACTCTTAATAGTCATTTTTTTTAAAAAAAAAAGAGAGCTCGTTGAACTTCTATTTAAACCCCTCTAACCCTAAAATCATTTTACTTTATGCTTTGTTTTGCTTTCTACTCATTTCTCTCAATTTTTGTTGTAAATTTTTACACATTTCCTTGCATCAAACACTCATTCACACAATCAAATGGCACCCAAACCATATTCTACCAAAAGATATAAGCAACCTGTCAAAAAAAACCCCCAACCTTCTTACTCTAACTTTGAAATTGAGAAAAATCTAGGATCAATGATAGCTCAACAGAAGAAGAGAGTTATAGAACCCTCTTCAACCCAATAACAATCTAAGAAATCCAAAACTAGCCAAGATTCAAAGGGGAAAGGGAAGGCCACCAAAATAGAGCATACTCTTATACCGTCAACTCCTCATTGGGTTCAATAATTTCATCTCAAAAGTGAAAAGAAAAAGAATTAGCTCTAAAATTGCCGAAGAGACTTCTTGGAGGTGGGAAATTTTTAAAATGGAATGACCTACAAACGTATGGATTGTCTGAAAAAGTTGAAGAGTTAATGCTTAGAATTGGATAGGAGCTATTTTGCCATCACAAGGAACCCTCTTACCGTGAGCTGACAATGGAGTTCTTAACAACCATAGAAGTGTTAGGCAGTGATTGTGAAGTATATGCTTAAGAATGTATAATAAAGTTCAAGTTATTTAGGAAGAAATAATAAGACCAAATGACTTGGCTAAGTGCTTTGATGGTACCTCATCTGGATTAACAGAGCCTCCTCCTACCTTTAAGGTTGATGTCAACTAGTTCCAGAAATCAATCATTGAGGGAAGAAGCAATTATAATAACAACTACAATAACAAAACCTCAAAGATCAAAAGTTAAGCCTTAAGGATTACCCATAAGTTCATCACTTGAAACATCAATGGAAGAGGACAACCTAATGGAAACTGCACCATAACAAATCTCTTATACCTTTAGTGCATAAAGAACAAACAGAAGATGAATACTCCCTTCCTATTGTATAAAGAATAAATGGGTAAGTGGATAAGGGAAACAAATTTGTGATGGCTCACTGCATCATAAAGATTACAAAATTTATGAAAGCAGTCCCCCAAACTAAATAAGAGCTTGAAGAAAAGAATATAGCGCTAGAAAAGCTACCTCACAATGAACCCATTTGTGAGAAGATGTTATTAAGCATGGGGATCCTATAAAGACTTTATGTTGGATTGATCAAGAAGGTGTATGAGAAAGTGAAATTCCTCTAGAGGAAGAGAAAAATAAGGATGTTGAAGAAGCTGTTAAGGCAAGGTTTATAGCAGTAGCAGGAATTAGAACCAGTGCATCTGTTATATCTGTTCCATTTCTTACTCCCATTAAGTAGAAGGTGCTTGAGCAGTTGGAAACTCTTACTAGTGTTGATCAAAGAGTTGAGTCCTCTACTACCTCTCTACACTATAAAATTCAAATACTTCAAAAAGGGATGAAAGACATTAACAAACATTAGATTGGATAGTTGAATTTACAACCATGGACTCTAAGTACGGAAAACCTGCAAGAGGTTCCACTTGAGACAAGTCAAGATCCTGAAGATCTTCCCTTGAAGGAACCAAATGCTATAAATGAGCCTAAGAAACAAAAGTCAAAAGAGCAAGAACACCTCTTAAAACCTCAACTATCCTTAGAATCTCAAGATCAAACTCATACCTCTCTATCTAAAACCTTACCCCCTCATGATGCATAGTTTATTTTATTTATTTTTCTTTTTGTCCTTGTTTTCAAAAATAGTTGTTGTATTGGACAATATTACTTTTGCAATAAAAAGTTAACTCTTTGTCTATATTCTCCTTTTATATACTCCATATTCCATTACTATTGATGTTTGATTCTTTTTTATAATGACAAAGGGGAAGAAACAAAGTATGAAATTAATATAATGATGCATATAATACGAGCTTAAAGGAGTAATGCGAGCAAAATGTTTATGAGCAAAATATTGGAAAATCTTACTAATGATGATCTCTTCTTAAAGGAGAAACACATGTTATAGGGGGAGTTTGACCATATTGATATTCTTAAGTAAGAGTTATTGATTGATTGACTTTATATGAAATATACCTATTGGTTTTGAGTTAGAGATTGATTGACTTTGATGTACACCTATTGGTTTTGAGTTAAAGATTGATTGACTTTGATGTACACCTATTTTGTTTTTGTAAGATTGATTAACTTTGATAGATTGTTTGTCACCATCAAAAAGGGGGAGAATGATGAACCATGTCTTGTTTTAATGATTACAAACACATCTAAGAGCTAACCTTTGTCTAAGTTATATGTGTTAATTCTTATAGGTACATCAATTCATTAAATCATGATGATTGGAGAAAGAGTTATTATTAGAAACTCTAAGTATTAAAAGAGTAAAGATCAAGCAAACTAAGCTTAACAGTCTAATATGCATTGCTATAATTCAACAGACATTGTGAATCTAGCAACGAGAGTTGAAGGAACTCAACAAGCATTGGAATATCACCCTAGCATGAACAAAGTCTTCTAGATCTCACAATAGGCATTGTCCTCTATTACAATAGGCATTGGATAAATCAAACATATAAGCTATGCACATTAAACTTCACAATGGATGTGATTTTTGATTTCTCAATAGGTATTTGCATTTATACAATAAAGGTTGGATCAAGTTACTTGAATTGAGTGAAAATCTTAAGATCTGAAAATAAACATTAGATCCTATCAATGGACGTTGAAAAAACTCCCTAGATTAAGCTAAAGTTTCTAGACCCTCCAACGAGGCACTCTCAATAACATAATAGACGTTGAGGATATTCAACAGACATTAGAAGTTTACCAACATTTATTGATATATTGTTGAAGATCTTGGAAAACAGAGCATCAAATTTACACCTTCCTAGAAATCTACAACGAACATTGTTCATATTTCAATAGGGGTTGATTTTGAAGTCTAACAAGCATTTAGAATATGCAATAACCATTGAAGTTAGTTGAATAAACAAATGAGAAAGTCAAAGGAGAAGTGTTGAGACAAACTTTTTTCTAACAGCCAGTCCCAACGAGCATTTTGTTAGTGCCAACGACTGTTGAAGTTGTATTTTGCTTGATGACCACCTGTTTTCAACAAATCAATGATGGTTGATAACTCAACAATAGGCATAAAGAATTCTCAACAAGCATTGAATGTCTACATTTGTAATATGAAGTGACAACTTTCTTTTTAACTGCTAGTTCTTTGTTTCAACCTATAAAAGGACCCACTCTGAATAGAAACAAAAAGAGAAATTTGTTCTATGGAGTGAGTATTCTATTATGAAAGCTATTTTCAAATAAAAAGGGTGAACTAAAAGTGATCCAACAATCAAGATAAGTTCATTGTTTAAAGCTTGCAGGTGTTATCTTTAAAACAGAGTTTGAAGAATAAGTTTTCCAAATATTCTTTTAATACTCTTAACTAGATCAAGTCTACTTTGTAAGTGTACTTTAAAGTATTTTATTGTTTGAGTGAAAGAGTTATCCTTATCTTTAAAGTTGTATTTTGTTTAAGGAAACCCTTGGTTATGAGATCTTAAAACCATAATCTTGTGAAAGGTTTAAAGTAGTACCTGAAAACTACTTTAGGATAAGGTTTGAGTAACACCCTTAAGTCTACCTATAATGGCTTGGTAATGCCCAAAAATTACTATTGTAAAGGAAGTTGATAGCACCTTAAGCTTTCTTGATAATGAAGGCTCTAATAAGAATACTAGGGAAGAGGATGTGGGCAAGTTGTATCGAACCTCTGTAAATCTCGTGTCTTAATTCTTCATTCATTTTTGCACTTAGTTTTCATTTTTAATTACTTGTCATTTCCCTCTTCAACCCCACTTCTAAGGCATCAAGGGACAACAATTTTTAAGTGGCCAACACACCTTGGTTGAATTATATAGCTACTTTTTCTACGGTTTCTATTCTTTTGCTCTAATTAGGAAACTAAGCATGTAAGGCTATCTAAAGCCCCCTTTCTGCCAAAACACCTGGTTAATGAATATTTGATTTTTTTTTTTCCTTTGGCATATTGATATGAGATTTGTTCTCTTTTTGAGTTCTTGAAAAAACTTGGTGAAGTTGTTTGGTGGATTCTTAATAACTTTGCAAACTAGTTAATTCTAGACTTAAATTGACTTTAGTTAATTTAGGTTTATGAATTAACAACTTTTAAATGTTTATAATTTAGATTGCTAAAAATAAGTTTTTAAGAGGTCTAGTAGGGATTTAAAATTATTTAATTAAACTTGATTCTTCAATAAATCCTTAGGCAAAAGAAATTAAGCATACAACTTAAGGAATTAAACCACTATTGGTTCGTATTAGTTTGGTATCAGAGCTTAAGGCCTCAATTACCAATTAAGTATCCTTTGTGTTTGTTGTTTATTGTGTTTTACATCTTGTTCTTATTCTAACCATTTGACCTTTGTGGTAGCATCAATTCGATTTCTTTTCTTCTTCTCTTGTTCAATTCAGTTTTCTCCAAGTTTCACCTAGGGTTGGGCATGTAACATCCCTATCCCTATTCATTGGCATTATCACATGAATATATGCATTGCACAAATGATATGAAATCTCACATGAACATATGCACAGGATAAATAATCATTTAGATATGTGAATTGTAAAAACACGACAATGACAATGACACCGTTGCATTTGGGATACTTGAACATATATGCAGTGTTTGCATAGTTATATGACAAATTATTTCATATTGTGCGCATGTTATAGTATCATAAATAATGGTTTTTTATAGCTTAATAAGTATAAGGAGCATCTAGGAATTAGGAGATGGATGAAAGTGCTTAATGAGTGAAGAAGAAGAACTAAAAGAGGAAAAGTGACCTTCCAACCAATGAAAATGAAACACCATGATTTTATATTATTATAATAAGTTTATATCTAATAATTAGGTTCAGAATTAAGGGGAAAACTATGGAATACAACAGAAACAAAGAGAGAGCAAAGGAAGAAGAAGAAGAAGAAGAAGAAGAAGAGAGGGAGAAGAGTGAGCTGCCTAAGATTTTCTAATTCTGGGATAATAGGTAAGTAAATTTATCTTATTCTCAACTGGAATTAACCTCTCATGACATGTTAATCATGCATGGTTAGTGAGAATTATGGAGTAATTGTGATAGAGCTTTTGGATGGAAGTTATAAACTAAGAGAACAAGAGCTGATTCTGTTGATTTTGGCTATTAGAGCAGAATTTTTCACCCACAATTTCATAACCCTAGAAGAGGATTTGGGGAAAGTACAAAACATGAAATTTGTAGCCTTGTGTCTCATATAAATGCATATGAAACAATTTTACTTGATTCTATGTGTGTGAAGAGATATGACTACTTTAGTAGGATTGGGTCAAATTCACACTGAGATGATCTCAGTCTTTCGTTTTCTTATATTTTGATGGCCTTATGTTCTGATTTTGACAAAGTGATAAACATGAACCTTGTAGGGTTATATTCCTTCTAAACACCTGTAAACTAGTTTTGATTAATTTGCTATGTGGAAAGAGAATGACTCATTGATTGGGACTGACTCTGTACCCGGATGACACACCACCTTTCTTTTAATTCGGTTTTCCAAGAATTTGATGACCATAGACTTAGAATTTGATGATGGTCCAAACTTGAAAGTTGTATATTTATGTCTGATCTACATACCTGTGAAATATTGTTGCCAAATCCAGTATGGTTGCTGAGATATTGTCCCTTTATCATGACTGATTGTCAACATATTATGAACCCAAGATTGGTCTTTTGTGTTGGTGACCTTATAGACTGAACTGGATAATGAGTAAAACATGAAAAATGTTCATTTATATGTTTTGTAACTGATGGTAGAATGTTATTGCATTTGGACTGGTACAATTTGAGATATGCCTAGGAATGTAAGACCTACTCAGACTGAATGACATTGCAATAGGGTAGAACTTAAAAATTCACCACATTTTATGTGTATCTGATATTAGCCTAAAATTTGAATATGTTGTCCTATTATATGTCTAGTTTGTTTGTAAAAAAGAATCAAGCCATTTGGATAAGTATATCAGGAGTTATTATTGTGACCGTGTAGCAAGCTCAGGCTGCCATATAAGGAAAATATGTATAAACACTAGGTCCACTTGTATGGATCATACCATAACTACATACCAAGCATTCATAATCATTTTGATATACTTATAACCATGTATGTATCAAATTCTAGGATCTCTAAGGAAGTCCTAGAGAGAGAACCAAACGTACCGTAAAGGTTGGTCACATCATAAGGTGAGTAGAAATAGTAATTGGATTCAATATGTATGAGAAGAAACAACAATTGGATTCAATGTGTGTGAGTAGAAACAATAATTAGATTCAATGTGTGTGAGTAAAAACCATAATTAGATTCAATGGGTATATGTGATAATTGTATGATATGATTATGTTCTATTACATGTATATATGATTGAATTGTTACATGTTACATGAAAATATAAGTCAAGTGAGAATGATTGAATTGTTACATGTTACATGGGAATAATATGATTATGTTCCATTATGTGTACATATGATTGAATTGTTACCTGTTACATGGAAATATAGGCCAAGTGAGAATCAAATGCTCTTAACGATTACTTGGCATATCATTTGTGAATAAGCACTTGCACATGGAACTAAAAGGGCATTGTGACCGACTTGTCAAACACTTACAAATCACGTGAAAGATGGACCAATAGGTCCCAAATCATATGTCAAATGAATTACAGGAAGATGGACCAATAGGTCCCAAATCATATGTCAAATGAATTACAGGAAGATGGACCAATTGGTCCCAAATCACATGTTACATGAATCACATGAATATCCTGGGAGCAATGATTGCCTTGCACAGTCACAATAAAAACAAAGCTCATTTGCACATGCATAGTCAATTGTTATACTTGCAATGTATCTTGATGATATTTGATTATGGATTATGCCATGAGAATTTGATTATTGTTTTTATTCATTGAGTCGCGACTTACCAAATCACAATTTTTTTCAGATACTAAAGAATAGGAATTAGACACTTTGGTGCTTTGAATTTTACATTAAGACATATGGACCATAGGTGGTCGGCTAAATCCCAACTCTCTCTCCTTGTGTCATATACATATATGTACATCAAATATAGGTTGGATTGTGTGTGTAGGATGGATAAAACCTTTATGCATATGTATTTTGGATATAAATGATATGAGTTTTTTAAAACGAATATGGGTGTTACAGTTACTGGTATCAGAGCAATATGAGTTCTGTCAAATGGAAATGGTTGTTACAGTTATTAGTATCATACCAGGGATAGGTTCCATATGGACATATATATGAACATGACATGACATTTTACACTATTTTGCATTATCATATGAAATAGTCTTATATGTCTATAAGGCATTAGCAGAAGGTAGTCATGGTAGTATCCATGACTCACCAAGGAGAGAAGAGTTAGTCGATTTGCATTCCATAGAAGCATCATGTCCATCATTAAGAGATCAACCTGTTGATAGAGTTAGATATCCTGCACATTCTTTTGCACAACACATATCTCATAGTCAACCACAATACAGAATTGGTGAACCAACAGTGTAGGGCACATAAATTCAAAGAGAGAGAAGGTATGATAAATTAAGAAAACAAGGTGCAGTTGACTTTAGTGGTAACACAGATCCATCAGTGGCATAGACATGGCTAAAAAGAACATAAAGAGTTTTGAACTTGATGAAATGCACACTAGAAGAAAAGTTTGATTATGCAGTATCACTATTACAGAGGGATGCATATGATTGGTGGGAAACTATTCCAGGGAATGATGCCTAGCCTTCATTACTTACATAGGATGACTTTTTTCGTGAATTCAGTAACAATTACATGCCAAAGTATATAAAGATGATAAAAGAAGAGAGTTTTTGAACCTAAAGCAGGAGCATATGACTATAGCTGAATATGAGGTAAAATTCAATCAATTAACTCATTATGCGTCCTTCATGGTAACTACTGATAAAGACAAATGTCAAAAATTTAAGGAGGGACTAAGATATTAAATTAGAAGTAAGATCACAGTTGCAGATCTTGAAAGTTATACTAAACTAAAAGCTATTGCAATCAGGGTGGAAAGATTAGAAAAAGAAAGGATGGAGCAACAAGTAAAAAGAGGGACTACAAAGTTTATGGGGGGATTTTAACAGAAAGAAAGGCAAACGTGGAGATTATATGCCATCACAGTCTAGTGCTAGGGGTGGTTACTCTAACTATAGAGGTAGAGGATTAGGACTTTTATCTTATGTGGGCAGAGGTCAAGGTCAAGTTATGCAACAACGACCTTCATGTGTACATTGTGGCAGGCAACATATAGGTGAATGTAGAAAATTGACTGGGAGGGTGCTACCTTTGTGGGTCTCTTGATCATATGCTTAGAAATTGTCCAGGAAAATCTAGAATGTCAGAATGAGGCAGAGGCAGAGCTATATCAGAGCACACAGTTGAAGTTTCAAAGGCAAGTGGAGTTGGAGTATCATATGGTAGAGGCAGAGGCAGAGGTCAAACAACCACAATTATCCAAGGTATGAGTAGATCAGAGGGTCAGAGTTCTAGACCCCTGACACAGGCTAGAGTATTTTCCATAACTAAGTAATAAGCTATTGCTGCTCTAGGAGTAATCGCTAGTAAACTTTTTCTCCATGATTTAGAAGTCAATGCATTGATTGATCCTGGCTCCACACATTCAGTCATTTCATTGAACATGGCATCACAATTATGTAGTAAGCATCAACCTTTAGGATTTGATCTATGTGTTAGTATTCTTTTGAGAGAGGTGATAATTGTGGATAAGGTATGTCGTGATTATGCACTTTATATTGATGACGTGGAGTTAAATGTTGATCTAGTACTATTGCCACTACATGAATTTGATGTGATACTGTGAATGGATTGGTTGTCCAAATATCATGCAATAGTGAATTGTTTTACTAAGGAAGTTGTTTTAGAATCTTTAAATCATACAAGGGTTGTGTTTCAAGGGGAAAGGCAAATTGTACCTGCATGTTTAGTTTCTGTTATAAAGGCTTTTTCGCATGATTAAAAGTGGTTGTAAGGCTTATTTGGCACATGTGGTAGACATAAGGTCAATAAATTAATTACTTAAGAATATTTTCGTGGTGAATGAGTTTCCAGATGTGTTCCCAGCTGACTTACCTAGGTTGCCACCTAATAGAGAGATAGAATTCACCATTGAGTTAATCCCAGGAACTGTATCGATATCTATACCACCTTATAGGATGGCTTCAACTGAGTTAAGAGAATTAAATACTCAAATGCAATAATTACTTGAAAAGGGATTTATCAGACCTTGTGTATCACCATGGGGTGCTCGAGTATTGTTTGTTAAAAAGAAAGATGGGACAATGAGGATATGTATTAATTACAGGCAGTTAAATCGAGTCGCTGTGAAGAATAAGTATCCTTTACCAATAATAGATAATCTATTTGACCAGTTACAAGGAGCACAGGTGTTTTCTAAAATTGACCTCAAATCAGGATATTATCAGCTTAAAATTGCAAACTTAGATGTGTCGAAGATCACTTTTCGAGCCAGGTATGGGCATTATGAATTTTTAGTGATGCCATTTGGTTTGACTAATGCACCAGTTACGCTTATGGCTCTTATGAACAAATTGTTCCAGCCTTACTTAGACAAATTTGTAATTGTGTTCATTAATGACATACTAGCGTATTCAAGGAGTAGAGAGGAGCATGAACAACACTTAAGGATTGTGTTGCAAATTTTGAGAGAAAAATAACTATTTGCTAAATTAAACAAGTGCAAGTTATGCATTGACCATGTGGTATTTTTAGGACATATAGTTTCTGAAAAGGGCATAGAGGTGGATCCAAACAAAATTGAAGCAATAGTAAAATGGGACACCCCAAAGAATGTTACAGAAATCTGAAGTTTCCTAGGACTAATTGGGTATTATCGTCGATTTGTTGAGGGATTTTCATTGATAACTGCTCCTTTGCCTAAATTACTTCAGAAAAATGTACCATTTCAGTGGTCTAAACCCTGTCAAGAGAGTTTTGATGAATTAAAAGATAGATTGACATCAGCTCCAGTGTTAGCCATCCCTACTGGTAATGGAGGATTTGTAGTATATGGTGATGCCTCTCATCAAGGTTTGGGATGTGTTTTGATGCAACATGGTAAGGTAATTGCATATGCTTCTAGAAAACTGAAACCTTATGAATTATCTTATCCAGTACATGAATTAAAACGTGCTGCTGTTGTGTTTGCTTTGAAAATATGGAGACACTATTTGTATGGAGAAACTTTCCTGATATTTATAGATCATAAGAGCTTAAAGTATTTGATGAGCCAAAAAGAATTAAATATGAGACAGAGGCGGTGGTTAGAACTGCTAAAGGATTATGATTGTACCATTGAATATCACCCAAGGAAGGCAAATGTGGTTGCTGATGATTTGAGCAGGAAATCAAGAAGTGGTGTAGCTAATTTACAAGTATTTCTAATGTCTTATTTAGTTCAATTACAAGCTATGAACATGGAACTAAACATACAAAAGAATGGAGTATTGATTGCTACTTTTCAAGTGAGACCAATGTTGCATGATCGAATTAAAGAAGCACAGGACAAGGATTTAAAGTTACATAAAATCATTGAAATGTTAAAACAGGGGAGACATAGTGATTTTGATATTCAAAATGATACCTTGATGTTGGGTTCTCGTATTTATGTACCTAATGTTGACAACTTGCAAACAGAAATCCTAGAAGAAGCACATAATGCTCCATATGCCATGCATCCAAGTATGACAAAGATGTATAATACCCTGTGATCTCATTTTTGGTGGCCTAAAATGAAGAAAGATGTAGTAACCTATGTTTCAACATGTCTGACTTGTCAGCAGATCAAAACGGAACATCAAGCACTAGTTGGAAAATTGAAACCATTAATGATTTTGGTATGAAAATGGGAAAGAATAACCATGGACTTTGTATATGGGTTACCGAGGACTTTGAGGAAGAATGATGCTATATGGGTGATCATTGATAGACTAACTAAGTCCGCTCACTTTTTGCCTATTCGGTGGGGTAGTTCACTTAAACACTTAGCCAAGAAATATGTGGATGAAATTGCCAGATTACATGGCGTTCCAGTGTCCATTGTATAAGATAGAGATCCAAGATTTACATCTCAATTTTGGATTAGTTTGCAATAGGCTTTGGGTACCAAGTTGAGTTTTAATACTGCTTCTCATCCTCAGATAGATGGGCAATCATAAAGGACAATTCAGACACTTGAAGACATGCCTCGAGCTTGTGTGATAGAGTTCAAAGGTGCATGGGATGAATATATTGCCTTGATTGAATTTGCTTATAATAACCATTATCATAGCAGTAAATAGATGGCACCATATGAAACACTATATGGAAGAAAATGTCGAAGTCCAATCTATTTGGATGAAGAAGGGATACGCATTTTAGAAGGGCCAGAACTAGTGCAAGACACTATAGACAAGGTGAAGGTAATCAAGAGCAAACTTAAAGTAGCACAAGACAAGCAAATGAGTTATGCAGACCCATACAGAAGAGAAATGGAATATGAGGTGGGAGACAAAGTGTTCCTTTGAGTTTCAGCATGGAAAGGAATAATTTGATTTGGCAAGAAGGGGAAATTGAGTCCTCGATACATAGGACCATATGAGATCTTAGAAAGAATCGGTGCATTGGCTTATAGGCTAGCACTACCACCAGAGATGGCTTAGATTCATGATGTATTCCATGTGAGTATGCTAAAGAAGTATCGGTCTGATCCTACACATACACTTAGGGATCCAGCGATAACAATTACAGATGATGTAAGTTACATTGAAGAACCAGTGGAAATCATCGGTTATAAGATAAAACAGTTAAAAAATTGAGAAATCCCTTTAGTTAAGGTGTTATGGAGAAACCACTCACAAGAAGAGGCTACATGGGAAATCGAAG
>CATIWR010121969.1:0-47338 GCA_949677035.1 Omphalea diandra | reverse complement strand
ATGATTAACTTATTACAAAATTTAATTTACATTGATATATATTTCTTTGAAAACTTAATTTTAAGATAGGTAATTTTTATTATTGTTACAGTGTTGTCACAATTAATAATGATTTTATATTTACAATTAATTATTAATTTAAAATATATAATAAAACATGCTGTTTTTGTAAAAAATATTTCATAGTCATTTAGATAGCTATAAATATACACCTTTCAAGTTTGTACCATCATCAAATTCTGAGTCTATGGTCATCAAATTCTTGGAAAATTGAATTAATAAAAAGGTGGTGTGTCATCCAGGTACAGAGTTAGTCCCAATAAATGAGCCATATCTCTCTCCACATAGCAAATTAATCAAAACTGCTTTACAGGTATTTAGAAGGATATAACCCTATAAGTTTCATGTTTTTAACTTTGTCTAAATTTGAGCATAAGGTCATCAAAACATAAGAAAACAGAAAGACTGAGGTGATTTCGGTTGATTGTGAACTAGCCATAATGAAGGAGCCATATCTCCTTGCACACACCAAATTAAGCAAAAATGTTTTACATGCATATAGATGGGACATAAAGCTACAAAATTCATATTTTACACTTTCACCAATTCCTCTTCTAGGGTTGCAAAATCATGGGTGCAACAAACTGCTCTAACAACAAAACTAACACAAATAACTATGTTTCTCTTTAATTTCAACTTTCATACATGAGCTCTGCCTCAAATACTCCATAATTATTACTAACCATGCATGATTAACATTTAATGAGGAGTAATTTCATATGGGAAGAAGATAAATTAGCTTACCTATTTTCCTCGAACCAGAAAAGCTTAAGATTCCTTCCTAGGCAGCTCATTTTTCTCCTCCTCCTCCTCCTCCTCCTTCTTCTTCTTTTTCTTTTCTTTCTTTCTTTTTTAGCTCTCTCTTTCTTCTACTACCCCTCATGTTTAACCTCTCTATTTTGATCATAAAGGATGAAAAATTCCATTTGTAAACCTATTGTAACAAGACAAAATCATGGTGTCTCATTTCCATTGGTTGAAAGTTCACTTTTCCTCTTTTAGTCCCTCTTCTTGACTCCTTCATCACCTCCATCCATCTCTTAATCCCCATATGCTCCTTGTACTTTTAAATAAGCTTTAAAACACCATTATTTATGATATTATAACATGCACACAACATAAGATAATTTGCCATGCAACTATACAAATATTACATATATGTTTAAGTGTCCCACATGCAATGATGCAAGTGTCATCATCATGCTTATCCAATTCTCATATCTAAATGATCATTTATCCATTGCATATGTTCATGTGGGATTGTAAATCATCTATGTAATGAATATGTTCATATAAGAATGCCAATGAATATGGCTAAAGATGTTATATTTCTTCTCCTCTTATGAAGAATTTCATACCTATAAACAAATATGAATATTATCATTTAATGTTCTCTTCGGTTTCCCATGTAGCCTTTTCTTATGAGTGGTTTCTCCATAACACCTTAACTAATGAGATTTCTTAATTTCATAACTGTTTTGTCTTATAACCATTGATTTCCACGGGCTTTTCAATGTAACTTCCATCATCTGTAATTGTTATTGTTGGACCTCTAAGTGTATGTGTATGATCAGACCGATACTTTTTGAGCATACTCCCATGGAATACATCGTGAATCTGAGTAATCTCGAATGGTAGTGTTAGCCTGTATGCCAATGAACCATTTCTTTCTAAGATCTCATATGGTCCTATGCATCGAGGACTCAGTTTCCCCTTCTTGCCAAATTGAATTAACATTAAATATTTGCTCATGAAATGAAACATGCTATGCACACTACCATTAGGAAACACATCACACTAGTAAGCAAATCCATCACCCATTGCCTTAAATTTTGTAACAAATACATTGTCAATCTTGAAAAGGCTAGAAACAAATACATCAGTCGTATTAGGAAAAATAGCTTATTCTGGTAGGTTGGTAGGAATCCCTTCGACATCCGTCTTCTTTTTCTCTTCAACTTTCTTCTCTCTAATTATCCCAAGAGTAACATTCTAATCACTGGTCTATTCAGAACTCACTTCTTTCTCAACTTTTGTACTAGTCACGACCTTTTTCTATATTGCCTGTTGATCCTTTGCTATTTGGCTTTTTGTTATTCCACTATCACCCATATTCTCAATGGAGTGTACAATCATGTCCTCAATATCAACCAAGCTCATTCCTATTTACGTCCTCTCATAAACTTACATAATCCAATATATTCCTATTATAGATCAATAAGAGGCACCTCTTAATTAACCATTTCAAGCTCTTGCTTCTTAGGATCTTTGTTGGTTGCCTTAAAATATTGGTTCAATAGATACTACTCATGTTCCTTATTAGATGTCTTCCATTTGTCATTCCACAACCATGTGGTTTGAGGACCCGACAGAACCGCAGATTAGCTTGATTCTTAAGTATCCCCTGTCTCTATAGCCTACTTACCCTTCTTCTTCTTCTTCTTCCTCTTCTTCATCTGATAAATCCTAGTAATTTAAATAACATGTTTCCCTAATTCCCATCTAGAAGAATGTTTTCTCGAGGTCATCCATAACATCATCATCCATTGGTTTCTCATCTTCCTTGATAGTCTATTCCTTAACCTCTCCAACCATCTCTTCTTCCTTTACAAAGAAATCAGACAGAGGCTCATGCAAATTTCTTATTTCTTTCTTTCTTCTTTTTCCATGGTACCCCAATCCTCTTCTAGTGGTCTGAGTGGGAATTTTTGAAAATTCTGACATACTTATAAAGTTTTTTTCTTAAACCTTATGTTAGAATGGAGTTCATATTCTTCACGATACCTATTACTTTCATATTAACTCACTTGTTTGTAAACCTAACCACCTAAAAGCCCTTGAGATGTGGGACAATTATACTCAATATCAATACAAGTTCTCTAACTTTTACATAAATTGTTACTATCTCACCCTTATAAGGGATCTTGACCTTAGGATGTACTATAGACGACACTCCTCCTAATGGGTGATACCATAGTCTTCCCAATAGTAATGAAAAAGTGATGAGAACATCTAGTAATGTAAATTCCACCAATGTCTCCATAATTTCAATTTTTACCATGATTTGGAACACATAGGCCGTTGGCCTTCTATTATCTTCGTAAGCCTAGATAATGTTATCTGATGCTTTTAAGTCCTTCAACACACCAAACTTATGTAACAACTTCAAAGGAAGCATGTTAATGCTGGACCTATCGTCCACCATCACATACGATGTTCATTTCCCTTTTACCTTGACTTATATGAATAAAGCTAAATCATGATCCTTCCGTTTGGATGGTAGGCCTTTATAAAAAAAAAAAGAAAAGAAAAGTGATTTCCCCTTATTGGTGACAAAAAGCTTCCTTAGAAATGATCAAACTTGACAATGCTTTAACCATGACTCTCTTATGTTCTTGGAAAGTGATGAACAGTTCATATACACTGATCTAAACTGAAACCTTTTCAATTGCCTCCAAATGGGGTTGTCATCCTCTTTTTCCTTCATTACAACCCTTTCTACTTCTTTCTCAAACCTTTGGTCCTTAAGGGACTCCCTGTCTAGATAGTACTTTCCACTTCTTGTCACATGGCTCACCGCTTCTTTACTTTCTCTTCATCTCTCTTCTCCTATAATTTGATCATCCTCTTCCTCATTAGTTCTTCCATTTCCTCATTTTAACTTTCCTATGGCTTAATAACACAAATGATAATTGTAACTTCTATAGGAATCACCTCGTCAAAGTGGCCATCACTATCTCTTCAAGAATCTCGGACACACTATGATAGTTTGGGAGTGGATTTTCTCTTATGGTTGGCTTTCCTGAATTGGAAGAATAATAGTCTTGTTGTTAATGAGATCCTATATCTCATACCTCAGTTTGTAATAGTCATTTGTATTATGCCTAGCTCCTTAGTAGAAAGCACAATAGGCATTTGCCTCAAACCCTCTAGACAAAGGATTAGGAGGTGGCCTTGGTGCTAACGATTTTAGTACCCTTTGTTTTATAACCTCTTAAAAGCTTTAGACAATAGTATGCCCAAATTGATAAATTATCTTAACATTTTGACTGCATTCATAACAACTGTCTTATCCATTTCTCTGTAGGCTTGAGCTGGCATATTTTTTCTTCTATATAGTGCCTCTTTAATTAAGACTCCAATTCCTCAGCTTGTAAGCCAACTTATCTGAGATCTTCAAAATTTCTAACCAATATGCCTTTAATCTTGATGCCAATTCCTAATAATTCCCACTTGATGATCATCCTCACTTGCTCTTTTTTTGTTGGTTTAGTAGTTGCTTTAAAAGCCAACTTTTTCCATCTCCTTATGTAGTCATTGAAATTTTCATCGGCTTTCTATTTCAATGACTCTAAATCTTGTAGAGTGATTTCTAGTGATAAGTTACAAACATAATGTTTCTCAAAAGCTTATGTTAGTTCTTTCTAGCTTCCCTTAGTAGTCTTGAGCATGTTGTAATACCATGTCTTTATAGACCTTTCCAATGATAACTCAAATAATTCAAGCATAATGTTTATGGGCGCCCCAGATGTCTTAATTATCAATACAGAAGAATAAATATAATTGGTGGCATCTTGAGTTCCAGTAAACTTAAAAAGCTCGAGCATTTGAAAGTTGGCAGGAAGCTTCTCGAGCTTATAGGTAAATATTAGTTTGTAGTGAGCATTATAGGCCACATTCTTTAGGTAGAATTATATATTTACATAAAATTTAAAAATCCTCTTAGGTGTTTATTATGACTTGCCCATTTGTAATCTCTTCGACTTTGGTTTGCCACCAAGATTTTTGCATCCTCAAGTAGATACTTTTAGGTTTGTCATCAATAAGTTTTCATCATAGTTTTTTCATAGCACCAAAATAAAGACTCATATTAAAAACAAAATTATCTACTTCCCTAGCATCCCATTTACCATTATATGACTCTGGCTAAGGCATTTTTGTACATCCACCATTACTATTGCGACTAGTTGTTTAACCATTAAGCTTTCTTGTGGTAGACACCAATAGCCTCACTTGACATTTTATCTCTTGTAACTAGTTGAATTTGGTTTTTGCCACTACTAATTCTTTGGCTCGTACCATTTGAGCATCATCTTCCAATTGATTAACAAAATTATAAAGGTTTCTATGGGTTGTCTCTAACACAATTAACAAGCTTTATAGCTTTCAACATGAGGCCTTAATCCTTTAATTTTTAGTAATTTCAATTCCAAATTATTGAATCTATTAGTGTTAATAGCATTATTGAATCTATCAATGTTAATAACATTCCAAATAGAGGAGGATTCAATCTCTATTAGTCATCCCTTAATGGTTGAAATTTTTGCCATACTAGCCTAAAGATATATAATTCTCTTCTCTAGCACCTCTATGCACTTGTCTTTCTCCATAAAAGCTAGGCGTGATGATTGATACTTAATTCTCTTTTTCTATCACCTCAATACATTTATCTATCAATATCAATTACCCTTTTTAGTCCTTTTATGTTGAGTGTCTTTTGGATCTTCTTTAGTTGTTTAACAAGATTATCAGATTGAGTACTTTCCCTTTCATTCTCTATATGCTCATCAAGAGATATGGCGATGCTTCTTACTTATTTTTCCACTTTACTTTTATGATACTATTTAATTCCAAATTGATCATCATAAATTACCATGGATTGAGGTGCCTCTATTGGTGTTTTCCATTTATCAATCCTACTAGCAAATGGATCATCTTTCTTCAAGATCTTATTGAAGTATTTGTTCACCTCTTCAACAATTGTTTCCTTCATAATACGGCTCATTTTAGGCTTTATCTACTTTATGACTTTGGGCGGTATAATTGGCTTCATAATCAGTTCTAACTTTTGATTTAGGTTAAGTGTCTTACTCTTCCTAACTAGTTGGTTACCCTTTCTCTTCTACGAGGATTTAGATGGAGCTATGATGGCTGCAAAATAAAGGTTTTAGTATGATGCATAAACAAGTTAAAAATGTATGTATGCATGAAATGCATACATTATTGCAAAAGATCCTTCTAACCTTATTTCTCACATACACAAGGTTTAGAGGCTTTTCCCTAGGTGGATTCCTATTCTTCTATCAACATGTGATAGATAATATATGTAGTTCCCTTAGACTAAGTAAGGTTGGAATCCCAAAAGAACATATGTACATATGATCTAGCAAATCGTGACTGAGAGAGTCAAATACAAAAGAAAATTGTTTACACTGTATTTAAGGAGATTTATAAGTAAATGGAGAATCCCTTTTAATAAAGTTGGTAAGGGATGTATATAAGTATTTACATAAAGTGTAGGGAAATATTTATATGACAAGGCATGGGGAATACGTAAGTATCTATATAGGGGATGATTATATTAAAGGGATATGGGGTAACATAGGGGGAATTTACATGAAGGGGATGAGGGAACATTATATTTGCATGAGGAATACCTCACTATGTTCTTTAAGGACTTCAACCTTACTTTTGGAGAAGAAATGAAAATAAGAAGGTGTCATATTCCAAGGAACTATTACTATTAGGTCTTACATGAACTTAATGGTTTGAAATAGTTGTTTCAGTTGATGGCTCCTACAAGCTTAGAGGTAGTTGTCATAACCCCCCATTTGATATACCCTAAGGTACTTGGTGCATGACTGATGAATCCTCCTTACCATCTTTTAAGCTCGAATGAAGCTTAAGTATCAAGTTTAAAGAATTCATCGATTTAACTGAAGGTAGACCTAGTGCATATGGTGAAGTATAGAGGCTATATGAATGCAATGGATTATCTATAATAAAAATAACATGGTAAAATATGAACCAAAGATTGAATGTAAAGTCAATTTCGGGTCCTTAGTAGAGTCACCACTATGAGCGCCATCAATTTTCTGGGTTACACTCAAACTAGTGGAATCTTGCTTATGACTTTAATCTTTTATTGATTAATAGGGAATCGAGAGGAAGGGAGTCCTACTTTGGTATAAATCCTAAAATGGCTTATGTTTTCATCAATAAAGGATCCTTTAGACTATATGTAAGATTAAAGCCCTTCTTTCCAATTTATGGTCAATGGGGGACCAAAGTAAGACAATACATTGGTATAATACCTAAGGAGTAAGGAATCACCACCAGACTTTGGTCGATACAAGAATCTGGGCAAGAAATTTTTTTTGAACATAACTAAGTCATTTAGAAGGGCCAATTCATCTTTACCTAATCAGAGATTGAGTTTAAAAATCCACTTAGAGTGGGTTTTTCAAAAATATAGAGAAAAAAAAGAGAGAAAAAGAGAATGAGGGGAAAAAGAGAATAAGGGAGAAGGGGACACTAAGATGCTTCTAGATATTGTTCTTGCCCTCAAATGCACTTAGGTTTAATATTATCCTCCAAAAAGGTAATGTGAATGCCCAAAGTAAAGTAGCAAATTCCTTGATTCTATGTTGGATCTTTGGTAGTTGTGCTAGGGGTTTAGTTTCCTCGTGTTTAGGGTGTTTGAGTGGAGATTTTGGCAGAGTAACTTTAGGTTTTCAAAGCCTCTCCCTCCCTTTTAAGTGAGAGGGTATTTATAGATGATAGGAAGGTGTACTGGAGCTAGGATAGCCTTAGTTTCATTCTATTGTCTAGTAATTTGGTTGTATAGCCATTTAAACAATAGCTGAAAAAATTGGGCATTTGGCTTTGGTGGGCTTGGGTATGGTTTGGGGCTTAATTCAAGGCTTATCAAGGCCTTTATTCTCCTTCCCTTATGACTTCCTCTTACATTATGAAGAACAATCCCAACAGTTCTCATCATCACGCCTGCATTCTGAGTCATAAAATCTGAAGCTCATAGTGTGATTTTAGGTGGAATATTGGTGGTTTAATCAATAATGAGAATTGTGTTGCAAATGAGGTTTGGGGCTTTATTGAATATTATACATGCATGTGAGATTTGATTTGTTTATTAATGGTTTATGGCTTTATTGATGGCTATTCATGCATTATTGATTAAAATATAAAGTTTTGTTTAGTTTAGGTTTAGGGTTTCTATGTTAAATAAACAAATATTCGCTTCATTTGCTAATGGATTTGTTAGATTTATTTATTATATCATTTCTTATCTTATTTGGTTCATAATAATATAATGTTGATTGCTGAATAATTTAGATATTGTTTTTTTATCTTATTATATTTTAGAATACAATTGCCTGTAAACTGCCTTTTTCTTATTATATTTCTCTCAAACTACCATTATCTTATTATATTTTGTTTTGTTATTATTGTTATCTATTATTATTTGTAGTTTGGGGACTAAATATTTTAGCATTCATTTGCGTCACAATGGACAAAATGGATTAATGGGGTATATGGGTGGTTTTGTAGGATAGTTTGGTTTGTACTCTTGTATAAATTATGTATGTTAGAAATTAAGAGAATGGAAGAAAAATGTAATCTAAATGGTGAAATGAGCCTCAAATGGATGTTATGAAATGAAAAATATGGGTAGAGTTTAAAAAGTTAGAGCATGACAACTATGTGTTAAGAATGGGATTTAATGTAGAGTAAATTAGAATTATTCATATATTTATGACTCATTTGCAAGATAATGTGAATGTTTTAGGCAATAAAAGTGTACTACTTATTATTAAAACTTATAATTGGGAAGGGATAGATGAAAGGTTGATTGAAGTTAGAGTGACATCATCTACTGATAAGTTTGGAGAGAGAAGTTGAAAACCTATGGGGGGTGAGATGTAGGTGAATGAGGAAGGGTGTGAGGAGTTTAGTAAGGATAATGACATCAATGATCTTGATACATATTTGAGAGGTAGGGATTATGATTTTGAGGATGATGATGAGTTGTATGAGAGTAATGCTAATAAAGATATTGACTTAGATATGCCTATAAGATCTTTTAGGAAGAAAGTGAGAAGACTAAAGGTAAAGGCAAGGAAAAAGGGATAGACGTGGAGGGTAATGTAAAAAGGGATGTGATGGGGTCAGATGATGAGAAATATATGGATTCAGATGTGGTACTTAGTGAATTTGAAATTGATAGTAATGGTTAGAGTAGAGGTGGAAGGTTTAGGTACCCTGAATTTATAACCGAGGGATACGAGAGACCCTACATTTAAACTTAGGATGAAATTTAAAAACTTTGATGAGTTTAACCTTTCTATTAGAGAATGGGCAATCAAACATAAATGACATATTATGTTTACACCTAAAGATAATAAGAGATATGTGGCAAAATATGAAAAAGTGTGGGTTTTACATGTTATGTCTAGCTATTATTAATAATCCTAACACAATCTAAATCAAAATTAGGTGTGTTTACTCACACTGGTTATAAAGATCACAATATAATACATGTGACCACTAAATGGCTTGCTAAGAGGTATCTAAAAGTCTTTAAGGTTGATCCAACTTGGAATTTGAATGGTTCATCAAAACTGTTAAGGAGAAGCTCCAAATTAATGTCACTTAGACTAAAGCTTAAAGAGCTAGGAATAAAGTAGTTAGCATTATTAATGGTGATGAATAGGAATAGTTTAGGAGATTAAAAGATTATAAACCTTGTTCAATTTAGTTCTAAGAGAGTATTAAAAGGTTGTTCATAAGGATATTTATCTATCTAGGCCCTTTGAAAGAAACATTTCTAGAATAAGTGTGGATGGGTGTTTTTTAAAAGGTATTTATGGGGGGAACTATTGTCTGCTATTTGGAATTGATGTGAATGACTGTATATTTCCATTTGCTTACGCTATGGTAAGGAGAGAGAACAAAGAAGCTTAGAATTAGTTTCTAGTGTAGCTTGCCATTAATCGTGGTATTTAATTCAACCCATGGCATTGGACTTTTATGTTAGACAGATAAAATATGAGCTTATTATATATTATTTTCGCATTCAAGTTTGTTATTTGCATATGTTAGTTTATTTTTCTTTATAGTAATCCATTGCTTATGTGGTCAGGGTTAGTGTGTTTTTCTTTGTAGCAATACATTGCTTATGTAGTCAGGGTCTAATACTTGCTATGGATGGGTTATTTGTTTCATGTGAAGAGATATTTTGTGTTAGACATATTTATACCAATTTTAGGAAAGATTTTAAGGGGAAATATTTGAAGGATTTATTATGGAAGGTTGCTAGAAATTGCTATGAGAAGAATTTAGGGATGAAATTGATGGGATAACTAAAGTAAATGAGGATGCATATATAGTTATTTAAGAAACATTGAGCCTAATCATTAAGCAAGGTTACATTTTAAGACTCATTCCGAATATGGCATAATCTTCAACAATATATGTAGATGTTTTAATTCATACATTATTGATGCTAAGGGAAGAGAAATAATAATTATGTTAGAGATGATAAGAACAAAATTGATGAAAAGGTTCCATAGGAAGAGAGATATTATGAAGAAAGCTAAACGTGTCTTAAAATATAAAAGAAGTTAGATAAGATTAAAGAGTGAAGCCATTGGTATGAGAATGTTTCATTAGAGGGAACAAGTTTTGGGTGGTAAGGCCCGGTGGGTAGCATATGGTTGACGAAGAGGAGAAAAGTTACAATTCTAGAAGATGGGACTTGAATGAAATCCCATGTGCATATGTTATATCTGCCATTCAACTCAATAATGAAAAGGCAGAGGATTATGTCAATGAGTGCTATAGTGTCAAAACTTATGTGAAAACATATTCCTATTGTGTTAATCTTATTAATGGACATAATTTATTGCCTATGAGTAATGAGGAGCCATTTCTACAACTTAAGAAACCTAAGCTGAAGAAGGGAAGAAAGGCTACTTTGAGAAAGGACGCTAAAGAGTTAAAAAGGGCTTTGAATAAAGGAAAAAGGCCAAGATATGTTAATACAAAAGTCATATGCATTTCATGGATGAAATGAGATGACATGATATAAATGTTATGTTTAATTGCCACGTGATGTGAGGGTAGTTCAGGAAAGAAATGGAAATCTAAAGAGTTATACCTATCTATGTAAGGATCATAATCGATGTGAAATGAACATAATGATAAGCATGTATGACAGAACTAGTGAGGAAACTCCCCTGTGTAAGAGAGAAAGGTAAGGATATGACTAGTGAGGTAACTCCCTAGTGTAAGAGAGAGGTAAAGGATATGGCTGGTGACGCTACTCCCTCGGGAATGCACGGTTAACACCCCTATGTAAGAAAGATAAGTAAACTAAGTAAGAATTTCTATGGACTTGATTGTCCACATGAGTAATGATATGCTATGAAAATGTTATTTGTAAACTATAAAAGCATGTAAGCATGCATATGGATATAAATTCCTCATTGAGTTTCCCACAAAGAACTCACCCCATACACACACAAAATATTTTGCAAGTTAAACATAAGATTGATGTTATGGATACATGTTTGAGGTTAAAAAGCTAGAGATAAAGTTTTAAGTTATATCTCAAATATTATTAAGGCATTACATTGTTTCTTTGTAATTGCCTATAGTAACGATATATATGTATAATTGAAAGAGTTATAAATGTATTAAGCATATGTTAGGTTATATTATGTATTCTTAGTAATCTCAACAAAATCTAAGTTATAAATAATGTGATACGTATATGTCTAAGGTTAATATAATGTAAAAGGATTATGATGAATGATTAATGGAAATGATGTTAAGGTATATTAAGATTTACCACCCATGTAAGATAAATATTGAATGCTTATGATAATGAATAGAATGTTATAGCTAGAATGACCTAGGATTGTTTAAATGGGAGAGTTTTATGTTCAATTATATATATTTAATAACAGTAATAAATGAAAAGGATAATAAGAAATCAACCGATGCGTTTATACTCCTCTGATCATGACATAATAAGAATTAAATTAAATAGTTATAGTATAATAACAGAAAGGATTTTTATGAAATGTTTGGGATTAAACTAAGCTTAAACCCCTACTTTTCATTTACTTTGTCCTAAGAATCTAAAGCATAGCAAATGAAAGTTAAAAATGTTTATGGGCCAATATGTATAAGTTTAGATTCAAGGTATTAGAAAAAGCTTAGAAATGGCTTTAACCATAAGTAATTAGGGTTACTACAAGTTTTAGAGGCTTTATGCCTTCCCATTCCCTAATGTTAGCATGACTTAAAATCTGGATCATAGCAGTTATGCTTTATTTTATGCTTTTGTGCTTAATAATGGATATGAAATAGTATGAACAAACCATTAATAATGTTGATGATTATGGGCTAAATGATCTAAGACCTTAAATAGCAAGGGTAAGGTAACACACTCCCTCCATATTTGACAATTTAAAGTAGGGTTAGGTGTTATTTTGCTCCCAATTTAATCCATGTTTTTAGAACTAATTTATGCCTCTTTTTATGAGTTAAAAGAATTGATAAATGCATATTTATTTTTTTTAGCTTCATTGCATGATAATTCCCCTATATGACTATATGTGTGTTTCCCTACCTAGATGATTGCTTGTAAATATTTCAATGTTATGGATAGTTTGTGTTGAACTATGTTGGTCAAACCTAAGTCAAAACTCTCTTTTAATCTTGATATTGTAGATTGATAAGTCCTAACATCCATTTTAAGTGTTGATCTTATAGATATTTAGCTACGTTTGAATTGAAATTTGAATGGAAGCCTCAGTCTTAAAGATTGAAGTTTGCATCCTAATTCATGGTCATGAATTAGAAGGTTGTGACTGCTATCTTGTAGGAGAGTTGGTTCAATTTGGGCATGCTCTTTTGTGGTCTATGTCGCATCTAGTATCACGATAGTTAATTTTGTATTCACTTGGAGGGAATCAAGTCTTCAACCTAATTTTGTCAGGTGTCCCAAAGAACCTTTAGAACATTAAAATTTAAGGTGGCAAAATAATGGTTGAGACCGCTATTTTGATGAAATAACAACTTCATTTTGTTGGCCAATTCGCAGTGATTATTGTGTCCGAAGAAGAAAAGTAGAGACTGCGACTTTCATTCTTACTTGAAGGACATAACAATTATTTTTTCTAAAGAACCAATGGTTTTATGCCACATGGACTAGCCATTAGATACAAATAGAGTTTTCCATTGCAATTAAGCAAAATTCAGTTTTATGTGAATATTACGACTGATATTATATAGTTTTGACTGTGAACCTTGAGTAATAAGCATTAAATACTAGATTTTGCCAACAACCATTGAAGATTATGAAACAGTTTTGACCTTAACATCTCTTCATTGGAGTAACCTATAAATACTCCACCAAATATAAATAAATGCAAAAGAATAACATTCTTTGTAACCAAACTCTTACAAATTTATTTCGCAACCTTTAAGCATTCAATTTCTTATATTTGAGTTGTTATTCAGTGTGAGCATTGAACACTATTGGGTTTAAGTTTGAGAATTAGCCTTTGATTGTAAAACTTTTATTCAGGTTGAGTGTTAGCCTTGTGAAACACTAGTAAGGTTCTATATGAGCCTTTGCAAAAACACAAGTTGTAAAGTTAAGTGTAAGCTTTAAAACACCATTGGATATTAGTGAAATGCCCAATTCGAAGAATTTGAGAGTGGATGTAGGGTTGATCAATACTGAACCACTATAAAACTTGGTGTTTTTTATTCTTCTTCTATTTCTTCTATTTTTTCCTTAACAAACCTTCCCTTCTAAAATTCAAAATTTCCCACCAATTCAATCTCCATTTTTTGTGCATACAGGCCAATAAGTGTTATCAAAGCTTAGTCTCAAACAAAGCTTTAATTGGGTGAGAAAAGATCATGGCACAAGAAGGAATCCATAATCATCTCAAGCCTTCCTTTGATGGAACTGACTATAGTTATTGAAAGTATAAAATGAAGATCTATTTAGATAGTGATGTGGTGGATTTGTAGGATATTGTAGCAAAGTAATGAAGGCCTCCTACCAATGTGATAGATGGTAATGAAGAACTAATTCCCAGGGAAGAATGGGTGAAAGCACATAAAACATTAAATGGAAAGAACAAAAGGGTAATGACCTTATTAAAAGAGGAGATTGGTATAGTGTAACATTACCTAACTGCCCATGGGATATGAAAGGCATTAGAGAACTATCATGAAGGCATTACACTTGCGAGATCGAGTAGGTTGGAAATGTATGTGACAGAATGAGAGCTTTTCATGATGAAAAAAATGAAAGCATCACCAACATGACAAATAAACATCTCTTTATTGTCACAAACACAAAGAAGTTTGGAAGATTTCTCACTAACCATAAGGTAAACACTAAAATTCCCAAATCTCTTCCTCTTGAGAAATTTAGTGCTAGAGTCTATAGCAAACGGTAATCTAATCTAGAGACTGGAAAGGTGCAAACGAATGCCCTTATTGGCAAGCTACTTACTCATGAGCTAGCCTCGAAGAAGGATGATGAGATGAAAAAAATGGGAGGGTAAAGAGATAAAAGTGAAAAAGTAGAAAAAAAAGGCTTTTGCTCTTAAATACTTAAACAAAGATAAGGAGGTTGAAGTTGCCTCTAGTGATAGCGATGGGAGTGAGAAGGAGGAAAAAGAGCTAGCCATACTCTTAAGGAGGTCCAAAGAACTTATAAAGAGAAAAAAAGATAGAAGGAACTTCAAAAGAGCATCTCCTAATTTGAATGACAAAAAGAATGAATTGACTTGCTATGAATGTGGAAAATAAGGTCATATCAAATTCGAATGTCCCAAGCTTAAGAAAAAGAAAAAGTGGGACAAGAAGAAGAAGAAGAAGAGCTTTAAAGCTATATGGGATGATAACTCAAGTGAGGAAAAAAAGATGAAGAAGTATGCTTCATGGCTCAAGAGGACTCCTTCAATGAGGTAAGTACTTCTACACATTCTTATCATGATTATAAGGACTTAGATGATGAGCTTCTTGAAGCTCTAACTTTGAGATGTGATAAGTACAAATCTCAAATGAAAACTTACAAGAAAAAGTGTTCAAAACTTAATGATGAATTTAAAAACATAAATGATCTTGTAAGTGACTTGAGAACTTTTAATGAATAACTAAAAAAATCCTTAAAAAATCTTTTTAAATCTTTATCCTCTTTTACTTCTCTAAGAAAAGAAAATGACACTTTAAAAGGTGAAGTTATTGAGCTTAGGAATTCCATTTAAGATTTTACAAAAGGAAAGAAGTTTTAGATACTCTCATTGGATCTCAAAGACCACCCTTAGTGAGACATGGTTTAGGCTTTAATGGAACTTCCTCGTCTACATCTTCTTCTCCTACATTCATTAGAGCATCCACACCTCAAACTTTTAGTATTGAGGTTGTTAGGAAGAAAAGTGCTCTTAGCACGAAGTCACTTATGCCTAAGGGTAAAAGAAAGGCTTCCCAAGGCTCAAGAGTTAAGCCTCAAAGAGCAAATCATGCATGCATCTATACAAAGAGGCACGCTCAAAGGCACACATATAATTCCTACTCCTCATCACTCATGCACTTGCATGCACTCTCATAACCAAAGTATGAGAAGACTTCCTACTCATGCTAAAGTTGTGCATAGGAGAAAAACTCATAAGTTTAAACTCCAATGCCACTATTGCATGAGGCATGAACATATTAATGTCTCTTTCTACATTTGGAAGGCACACCTCAAATTAGAGGACCTTTATAAGCCTAACCCCTAAGGACCTAAATATGTTTGGGTACCTAAAACAAAGGTAAATTGTTTTTGTGTTGTAGGAATATTTAGAAACCACCAAAAAAGAGAATGATAGGCATATGGATAGTGGGTGCTCAAAGCACACGATCAAAAATAAGAAGCTATTCATAACCATTGAAGAGAAAGATGGTGGCAATGTCACATTTGGAAACAATGCCAAGTGGCATTGGAATTATTAGTAAGAAATGTTGCTCTCTTCTTAATAATGTTCTTTTAGTTGAAGGGTTGAAACATAATTTATTAAGTGTACGCCAATTATGTGATAAAGGTAATAAAGTCACCTTTGACCCTATAGAATGATGGGTTACCACCTTGGTGGATAAGAAAGTAGTCTTTAAGGGTGAAAGAAGAGGTAGTACCTACTTAATTGACTTAGACAATTTGGCTAACCAATCCTTTAAGTATCTTATTTCTATTAGTAATGAATCTTGGCTTTGGCATAAAAGACTTGGACATGCTAGCATGAAGCTTTTACAAAATTTATCAAAAGGAAAGCTAGTAAAGGATCTTCTAAATCTTAAGTTCATAAAAGACAAGATATATGGACCTTGCCAAATGGGGAAGCAAAACTAGGCATCCTTCAAAGCAAAAAATGTTAAAAGTACTTCTAGACCTCTTTAGCTCCTTCATATGGACTTAGTTGGACCCACTAGAAATGCTAGTTTAGGTGGAAAGCATTATGTATTTGTCTTAGTTGATGACTACTCTAGGTTCTTGGGTATCCTTTCTTGCTTATAAGAGTAATACTTTTGATGTTTTCAAAAGTTTTGCTAAAAAAGTTCAAAATGAAAAAGGTTACTTCATTTCTTTTATTAGAAGTGACCATAGAAAGAAATTTCAAAATGAATCTTTTGAAAATTATTATTTAGAGAATGAGATTTCTCATAATTTTTCTAATCCTAGAACACCATAATAAAATGGTATTGTAGAAAGGAAAAATAAGAAATTGGTAAAAATGGCTAGAACTATGCTTAATAAGTATTTCTTGCCAAATTAGTTTTGGGCCGAAACCTTCAATATTTCATGTTATATTGCAAATCGTTTTTTCAAAAGATTCATTCTAAACAAAACTTTTTATGAGCTATGGAATGGTAGAAAACCCAAGCTTTCATATATTAAAGTAGTTGGGTGCACATTTTACATACTCAATACCAAGGACAACCTTGGAAATTTTGCCTCAAAAATTGATGAGGGTATCTTTCTTGGCTATTCCATCACTAGCAAAGCCTATAGGGTGTTTAACAAAAAGACTATAGTGGTTGAAAAGTCTATGAATAATGAGTCTAGCAAACTTAATATGAGGAAAGGTTCTCTTATTAATAATCTTGTAGGTGACTTTGAAAAGTTGTAGCTTGATTCAACGATAACACAAATTATGATTGATCTTAAAGATAATAAGTCATCATAAGAAGTTGAAGAACCTCAACACAATAAAAGGAAAATCAAGCTCAAGAACTACCCAAGGATTAGAGATACTCCAAGAATCACTCAAAAGATCTTGTCATTGGTGTGACATCTAAGGGAATTAGCACTAGAGCTCAATTACATGCTTTAGATAATAATCTTATTTTTGTTTCTCAAATTAAGCCAAAATCTTTTGATGATGAGAGTTGAGTAATTGCTATACAAGAGGAACTCAACCAATTTGAGAGAAACAAAGTTTGGAAACTTTTTCCTAGACCTATGAAACACTCGATTGTGGATGCAAATGGGTGTTTAGGAATAAGTTAGATGAATAAGGTGTTATTGCAACACACAAAGCCCAATTGGTTGCAAAGGGTTACAACCAAGAGGAAGCCATTAATTATAATGAAACCTTTGCCTTTGTGTAAGATTAAAGGCCATTAGGATTCTTTTAGGATTTGCATATCTTATGAATTTTAAGTTTTTCCAAATGGATGTGAAAAGTGCATTTCTAATTGTTTTCATTAATGAGCCAAATGGATGTGAAAAGTGCATTTCTAATTGTTTTCATTAATGAGGAACTTTATGTTGAATAACCTTCGGGTTTTGAGTTTCATATATTTCCAAATCATGTTTTCAAATTAACTAAAACCTTATATGGTTTAAAATAAGCTCTAAGAGCTTGGTATAAAAGGTTTAGTTTATTTCTTTTACAAAATGATTTTGAAAAAGGTAAGGTTGATACTACTTTATTTGTGAAAAGGCACAACAAGGATACATTTATTGTACAAATATATGACAATGATATTATATTTGGTACTATTAATGAATCTCTTTATGAAGAATTTACTAAGTGTATGACTAAGGAGTTTGTGATGAGCATGATGGTTGAGCTTAATTTCTTCCTTGGGTTTCAAATCAAGCAAATCAAAGAGGGCATCTTCATCAACCAAACTAAGTTCACAAAGGATCTACTTAAAAGTTTTGGCATGGATGAATGTAAAGTAGCAAAACCCCCAATGAGTGTAACTATCAAGATAGACAAGGATGAATCAGGTAAGCCCACTGATGAAAAAACATCATGTTTATTTGCTTGTGTCCTAGATTCTAATCTTGCTCTAAGGAATCTCATTTGAATGCCGTTAAAAAAATTCTTAAGTATTTATTTGGCACATTGCATTTAGGACTTTGGTATCCTAAAAATTCATTATTTAGTCTTCTTGGATATTCAGATGCAGATTGTGCCAGTAGTTTGATGAATAGGAAGAGCATTTTCAGAACTTACCAATTTATATGTAAATGTTTATTTGCTTAGTTTAGCAAGAAGAAAGTTTTGATTGCCTTATCCATTGTCAAAGCAAAATATATGACGGCGGGTTATTGTTGCACCCATGTTTTTTGAATGAAACAATACTCAAGGATTATGGCAAAGATGCTGATCAGATTCCCATCAAATGTGGCAACACAAGTGCAATAAATCTTTCTAAGAATCACATCCAACATTCAAGAAGCAAGCATATTGATATTAAACATCATTTTCTTAGAGATCATGTCCTAAATAGTAATGTGGTTTTAGAATTTATTGATACGAATCACCAACTTGCAAATATTTTCACTAAACTCCTCAATGAAGAAAGAATGAACTTTATCAAGAGGGAACTAGGGATTCTAGATGGAAGTTCCTTAGGGTGAAAATTGATCTCACTTTGTGCACTTCACTCTACTTGTCAATATTAATTCATTATTTGATATGATTATTGATTGCGTGATAACTTATTGTGTTGGATGTTGTAGATGTGTTAATTCATTGTGCAATTGTGTTTTTCAATGCCAAATTTCTTGAATTAATTATCATAATATTATTTTGATCACATTAAGCTTGGGCCAATGTTTATTTCATGGTTTTTTCAAAAATGTCTTATAATTCGTGACTGGTATTTATAATTAACGATCGCTACTTATAAGTCTTCTTCAACCTTTCAACCTTTTTTAATTGGATATCACTATCTATGATCACCACTGTAAAATTTTTCAAATTTCAAATATGTTGACCATTGACTACGTTCTTTCTAAACCAAATCTTAACTGTTACTTAGAAATTTCATAAATAGCAGTCATAATAAGCATGTAGCTACTACGATATGTTGTAACCATTGGACATTGATTGATTTGACAATCAAATGTCACCTCTTCCTCATTTAATGCTCTTTTGACCATTTTTATAGCTGTTTTCTTCATTTTCTCTACCTATTTAAGTTTCCTTAGCACCCCTTTATTCAACTTTTATTATCTTCTTCATCATACCTCTCATCTTTATTTAATTTTGCACATATAAATATTATACTCTATTCTTTTCTCCTTTACTCTCATGGCACAAGAAGCTAACAAGAGCATAAAAAGGGAGCGGTGTTGCCCAACCTCAAGGCCTTCCTCATTTTTATCTCATGAAGGGAATCACAAAGGAAGAGAAGGAGAGATATATGACCAACATAAAAAAGATCGTGTAACCCAACAAAATACCCTCCTTTTTCCTTCTTGAAACTCTTGGCATCAAAAGAGAAATCTAAGCTTTTCTCTCCAACCTTGGCTGGAATAAATTAATTTTTTGTGAAGAACCGAGTTGTGAAGAAATCATACGAGAGTTCATGTGCATCGACACTCTTAATCGAAGGGTGGAATCTAAAGCAGGTTCATATGGTCTTAACTTTAGGGCATTTGGAAATCCCTGTTTCATTACTTTTGCCTAACTTTCCTCTTTTTTAATTTCCAAATTAGAGATGATGTTCCATTCATTGTCTTGTCCCTTGACATCATTTATTCTGAGTTTTGGTTTGAAATTTCCATTGAAACCAAACATGATCCCAAAACTTTAGTGAAGAAATACATCAAAACCTTAATCAATTGGCTCCTCCATAGAATTATTACCTTTTCTATCAATGCTAAGGGTGATGGGAATGAGAAAGTCTCTCTAAAAGTCCTAATTTTTCTCTTTTGCCTAACTAAAAATAATCTCATCCAAATTGAGAGATACTTTATGGATCAATTGATCTACATGAATACTAAACCTAAGAGCTAATTTCTTCTTCTTTCACACATCATAACCATATATAGGTTTATGGGGGCATTGAATGATGAGAATGAAAAATTCTTCACTAAAAAGTATCTCTCATCCCAAAACCTTATTGATTTGACTTATTTGATCAATTCCAAGGCCATTGATCTCGACTCTTATGTGTATACTCTAGGATCCTATGGGGCAAAGAAACAAGAGATAACTCATGCCTCTAAAAGAAAAAGGCTAGTGATTGAAAAAGGCATATAAAAACCCATTCCATCTTGAAAGTCCAAGGGAGAACCAACATCCAAGTCTTCTTCCATCTTTCTCTTTTCCATCAATAAGAAACTTAACAAGGTGATGGGAATGATCAAGAGAAGGTTCCTTCTTCTCTCTTACCTTCATAGTGGCTCGATTGACCTTTAAGAAAAGGTTGGTGCTACTCCATGTCATCTTCCTGATTTTGAAGAATGGGAAGACACCCAAGAAGAAAAAGGTGACTAAGAGGAAGAAGGAGATAAAGTCTAAAGAGGAGAAGATGAAGAATTCATTGAAGATAGTGATGATGATGATGATGATGATATCTCTCCTACCTTTTTGGTTTCTTTTAGTTTTATTTCTTGTTCATTTTTGTTTTTAACCTTTCCTATTTTAATTTTGGCCTAAGTGTGTGATCAAACATATTTATATGTTTGACTTGTGTTATGTATCTTTTTTTTTAATAAAAGTTTAAAGTATGTTCTTTCTATAGTTGATCAATGCAAATTTGGTTTAATGAATGATGTTTCTGCTTTAGTAAAAATTCTAATTTTATTACTCTAATTCTCAACTAATTGCCATCATATCATTATAATTATCCCTATCATTACATTGATTGTCATTATACTTAACTTTCCTCTCTTTTTGATCTTAACAAAGGGGGAAAGATTATATGTCATTGGTTCAGGGAGAGTATAAATTATAAGGGAGCATTTTAACCATTTTAACTTAACATACTCTAGAATACACTTATACATCCTTTATCCTTTGCAAATTAAATCTAAGTTATTAAAATAAAAAAGGGGGAGATTATTGGACTAAATTAGTCGAACCTAAGTCAAAACTCTCTTTTAATCTTGACATTATAGATTGATAAGTCCTAACATCCATTTCAAGTGTTGATTTTATAGATATTTAGCTACAATCGGATTGAAATTTGAATGAAAGCCTTAGTCTCAAAGATTGAAATTTACATCTTATTTTACAGTCATGAATTAGAAGGTTGCAACCTTTATCTTGCAGGAGAGTTGGATTAATTTGGGCAGACTATTTCATTATCTATGTCGTGTCCAGTGTTGCGATCGTTAATTTTGTATTCACTTGGAGGGAATCAAGTCTTCAACCTGATTATGCCAAGTTTCCTAAAGAACCTTTGGAATATCAAAATTTGCAGTGGCAAAATAATGGTCAAGACTATGATTTTGATGAAACAATACTTCCATTTTGGTAGGCTAATTCGCGGTGGTTGTCATGTCCAAAGAAGAAAAATAGAGATCACGACTTTCATTCTTACTCAAAAGGATGTAACAATTATTTTTCCTGATGAACCAATGTTTTATGCCATGTGGACTAGCCGTTAGATACAAATGGGGTTCTCCAATATGATTAAGCAAAATTCAATGTTATGTGAATATCATGATCGCAATTATACAGTCTCAATCATAAACCTTGTTTGATAAGTATTAAATGTTAGATTTTGTCAACAAGCTTTGAAGATTATGAATTATATTTATCCCTAACATCTCTTTGGTGGGAGTAACATATAAATACTCCACCAAATGGACATAAATGCAAAAGAACAACATTCATTGTAGCTAAACTCTTGTAAATTTATTTTTCAACCTTTAGGCATTCAATTTCTTGTATTTAAGTTGTTGTTTGATGTGAGCATTTTACGTTTAAGAGTTAGCCTTGTATTGTAAAACTCTTATTCAGGTTGAGTGTTAGCCTTGTGAAACACTAGTGAGGTTGTGTGTGAGCCTTTGTAAAAATACAAGTTATGAAGTTAGGTGTAAGCTTTAAAATGTCATTGGATATTAGTAAAACACCCAATTGAAAGAAATGGAGAGTGAATGCAGAGTTGATTAATACCCAAACCACCATAAAACTTGGTGTGTTTTATTCTTCTTTTACTTCTTCTATTTCTTGCTTAGCAAACCTTCCCCTCCAAATTTCAAAATTTCCCACCAATTCAACGCCTTTTTGGTGCAAAAGGGCCAACAGTTTGAAATTTGCTAGATGAATGTTTTAGGGCTACTTAATATAGACTCATTACTTAACAAGGCTAAACTTGTAATCAAAGATCCTTGAAGGGCAAATCTTAAAATTTGGGTAGTTCAGGGGTGTCTAACATTTTCCATACATCATACCCAATTTTTAAAATCAATCTCTTATGGGATGAAGACAAATTGAGCCTTCTAGATTGACTTATTAGGCTCAAAATCAATCTTGCCCAAAATTTTGTTCCAACCAAAGTCGAGTGGTGACTCCAACAAAGTTTTAAGGGTGGTACCAAAGTATTAGCCCACATTGGCCCCTTGTTGGCCATTTTGTTGAAAAAGGGGTTTCCTCGATGATCCTAATATCTACCATTAAATGAGATTATACTAATGTATGACCTAGATTAAATGAGATTGTACTAATGTATGATCTCGATCCTCTTGACCCCTTGATGGTTAATAAAAGGTTAGGAATCATAAGCTAGATTTCACGTATTTGAGTTGTTCGAGTGAAACCGTAAAATCAAAGACCTCACACTAGGGTTCCATTTATAGACTTCCTTGTGTTGAGTGAATTAAAAAGACTAGGCTTGGTTTGAGTGGTTGTTCCATTTGCAATCTTTCTTTGCATTTATGGATGGATGCTAAAGAGGACTTATTGATGGAATAGGTTAGGATGGACTAGTTGTATCCACTAAAATCTCGGTGTGTACCTAATATACATTTAACTTACACATGTAAAATTGCTCACAATCACTATCTAGTTATCAATATACACATACAAAAAAAAAAAAAATGTAATGATTACCCCATTGACATTTCCTGTTTCTGGTTGTAAAGATGACTATTTATTTTTCCTTATAAAACTTTATGTCTGAATATATTGAATAACAAATATAATTTAAGAAGCATTCCATATGTAAAGGAAAAATAAGGAAATCTACAAAAATAAACCATTTCAACGTATTCAGTATTTTGTGGAGATGGTTGGGAGGAATATTCCACGTAAATATTAATGGTCTTACTGTTTCTGCTGAAATTAAGAAAAAAAAGCCATAAATTATAAATCAATATAGTTAACAGCACCATGAGGCAAAGCTAAATGAAGTGTGGACTATTTATGTACTTGCTTTGGCAAAGAATTATTCCCTATATTATCATCTAGCCTTTTTCATTTAAGTTGCATCCTTTTTTGCTAGACACTTTCACTAGTTAGTCCTGCTCTACACCCTCTTACACTGTGTCCTTTTTGTCCATATTTCCCATGCAAAACCTTAGCCATTCTGAAAGGATTTCTTACTTCTTCAAACTCCTAATCCTTTTCTTTCTAAGTCATCATGCTAGCTTTCTAAGGATTGTAGGCATAATGTCATCATGTTTTATCTTTCCCCATTTATATTGGCTAGGAATAGGTCTAATGACATTTTTATAGACTTGAACGTAAGTGGCTTTTGATTAATAATGATGCCTATATAATTCAGGTTTCTTTCCATTATAGTAAACTGCTAACATTGGATATGTGGAAGGAATTCTAATAATATCCAACATCTTGTAGTTGAATGTCCACTCTTTCAAATTTACCATATTTTATATGTCATGATAATTGATCCCATATCTCAATTCACTAATAAAAGTACAAAAATAATATCTATATTCAAGCTTTATATTCTCTAATTAATATCGAATATTAGGATAGCTATCACCCCTATACTTTTGCATTGCATTGTACTTGATATCCTCCTTATAATCCACTAAACATATCCCTAGCCACCTTAATATATGAGTTGAAAGACTCATTGATGTTTTTTTTTTGGATCACATCATAATTAACATGTATCGAAAATGTGGATCTTGCCCATTTGTTTAGGTCATGCTTCATCACCTAATCATATACCTTTACATCTAATTATTTCAATTTTAACATATGAGCTTCAATTGTCCTTTTGATGCCCTTGTGGCAAACCATAAATTTATTTTCTTATTCTCCAAATCTCTAAAAGTTTTTGTAATGATCATAAATATGTTTAACACAATATATGTGTTCAACACCTTGTATGAATTCTTTGAATGCCTCAATAAGTCTTTGAAGCAAAATAAAAAGGTTTGAATAATACTGAAATGAATTGAAAAAAGAAATAATAAATTTAACACATTATATAATCTACCTCATCATATCTTTTATTGGGATGAAATAAAGATCCAACCATTTTTAGTAGGATGACTATAGTCATCAATTAGTAAGTTCATAAAACCATTTCCATGTTTCCTTACTCTTAATGTCAACATAAGTCATTACAATTGGAAATATACTTCCATTTCCATCTCTTTCAATAGCACAAAGAAGTTTCCCATCAATTAAAGTCTTCAAATGGCATCCATTAAGACCCATTATTGGTCTAATGCCAACAAAGTACCCCTATTTTTGAGTAACGAATCTAACATACATTACCTCAAACATTGTAGCCTATTTCGATACAGGACTAATGTTAACCCTTCATTTGTATTCTTTTCATTTTCTTCTTCTTTTATTATTATAAGCTTTGCTTTAATCTTCATATGACCTCCTAGATTGGTATCCATTATAGTTTGGGCATAATCATACATTCTTCTATATTACGCCTTATCATCTCCATCAAGTAAGTTCCTACTCTTCCTTTTTGCCCTATAACACACCTCTACTCTCAATTGCCTTTGAATATGCTTTTGTATTGCACTAACTTTCCAATTAAGGGTATCTCTTAACTCATTATAATGTATCTTTTGCCTAAGTATATTGAGTTAATAAGAGGGTTATGGAAATCTCTTGGACACTGGAGATTTAGTTTGAATATCTTAATTTGGAATACATTAGTGCCCTTAACCAAGGAAGCATAAATATTAAAACCACATTTATTCTTACATAAATTTGTCACCCTTTAGGATTGTTCTTATCAAAATAATATGAAATCCCTTTCTTGATAGCTCATTCCTTTAAAGCTTTCCTAAATGTGTCATTCTAATCAATTTCATACCTTATATAATTAGGGATATTTCATGTTTTCCTCTTCATAAAACTTAAGATATGTAGGTTCATCATTACTTAAACTTTTTAAATTATGCAATTTATTATTATTTGTTGATTTCTCTTTAAATTCATCATATTCTGACTCATTCAAATCATTGGCAATATCTTCTTCATTATTCTCCCTTACATCATCATTATATTCACCATTATTATGAGCACTAGATCTTTGGTCTTTAGGATGTAAGCCCGATGATGAGAAACTACTTGAATTATATGTTAAGAATATAGGATACATTGCATAAGAAAAAAGTAACAGCATGGAAGAAGCCTTGAATCAAACCCAATCAAGTCAAACTTTAGAAAAAGAGTAAGTTATTAGCTATATAGCCAACACAAATGGTTGTACAACCAACTTATAAGATTTGTACATATCTCTATAAGTCGGTATAAACCTCTTCTAAAATCTCAACAAAAATAATCTTCTAGAATAGTTGACCTTTGAACCTTAGAAGACTGTACAACCAACCTCATGTTTGTACAATTTTCCTCTTGGTTATACTGACAACTTTCAAACCTTATTCTCTAGAAGATTCCTTATTCTTATTTTTGGAGGCTGAGAATTGAGTGAAATTCGAGCTATTGAACTGATATGCACTTTCCTTCCTATATAAATACCTTTCATATAGAGGGAGAGAGAGAGGTAGGTGTTTGAAAACTCTAAAAAACTATCTAAATTCTCATATCAAAACCCTAAAAATACTTCTTTTACATAAAAATCCAAATACCCAACACCTACACCAAAGATTCAAAGTAGAACCTAGCTTTTGCAACTCATTTTGCATTATTCCTTAAAGATTTAGAGGATTCTTCTCTCATTATAGTGCTTCTAAGGGCAAGTAACATAGAAAAGGGCCTCAAAGGATTTAAATCCACTTTCCCTTTCTTATTCTTTTCTATTTTCCTTTTCTTTTTCTTAAACTTGTAGTCAAAGAGGTCAGTACAAACTTCTTTGTAGTTTGTATAGACCATAAGTTAGTCTATACAACCATCTTTTACTACTCATCGTAGTTTTCTTCTCTCATATTTTCTTCTTTTCTTTTGGTTCTTTAAGGTTTCTTGTAAGCTTCAATAGTAGAAGTGGGTTGGTTGTAATGTCTATGACCTTTATCTTTCTTTTTGAGATGGAATAATCAAGTTAAATAGGTATTTTAGCATACTTAATGTCCCTATTCGACACTTCCTCTACCTATTTCTCTTGTATATTTTATGTTGTATCTTTAAGAACATGACAAAGAGAGGGGTTGCCACCTCTGTACCCTTATCCTTCTATTTAAGGAGAATGATCAAGTTGAATGTGTGTTTTGGTGTGTTTAATGTCCCTATTCCATACTTCTTCTACCTATTTCTTTAAGATGTTTTGTGTTGTATCTTTAGGAACATGACAAGGAGAGTAGCTGCCACCCCTATGACCCTTTGATTCCACTTTGTTTTGGTATTTATTAATGATAATTTTACAAGTTTATGTGTTTTTATACCATTGAGAGAGGATGACTAATTACCTAGCTTATTTTTCTTCTCATCCATTCCATTTTGGTGATTTCATGCTAAAGGTGGAGAGGGTTTACTACCCTAGGATCCCCACTTCTTCTTCCTTAATGAGTTTATGGCTTTATAAGTACTCTTAAATGTCTCTCCATCTTTCCTTATACACCTTTGCCTTTCTCATGGCTAAGGATGCCTTAGGTGATGCCCTTGACATGTAAAGCTCTTGTGGAGACCTTGGAGGAGGATTCAATAGTCTTATGATTCCTATGTCCACAATTAAAATATGATCATGGCCTAACATCCTCCATATACAATCTATAAATTTCATGCATCATTTATTAACGTTGGTTGTGCCACTTTTATGTTCATGTTTCACATTTGATTTGGCATCTTACATTGCCATTAATGTGCTAAATAATGGACATAAATGAATATCTAGGTTCCCCAACTTGGCTCTTGATATGATTATGATGCATGGACATGATAGGGTAGGTTTCTTATCTCTTTAGGTGTGGTGAAGAGCCTTGCATCTAGTTGTTCATTTCATAGGATTTTAGGGGCTATTTTGATTTTATTTTACTTATGGTTTGGTAATAATGTGTGTTTCTTTTGGTTAGATAAGATGCTTATTCTTCACATGTTATATGTACATTTATGTCATTGCATGTTTAACTCTTACTTGTGCTCAGAAATGTACCCCTTCCTTATGGTGAATGTTTATAATGTATTGATGACATGAATAATTTAGGACAAGCTAGATGAACGTATTAAGATGGTTTAAAATAGACTAAATAATAATATGGTTAAAATTGTATTTATGAATTAAAAGATGCTCGAAGGTCAAATCCTTAAATTCAAGTGATTTGGGGTGCCTGACCTCTTTCTCATGTCGTACCCAATTTTCGAACCTGATCTATGATGAGGTGAAGATAGATTGAGCCTTATAGTTGATCTATTTGGCTCAAAATCCATCCTTAGCTAAAATTTTATCCCGACCAAAGTCAAATGATGACTACATTTACATTTAGGGGTAGTACCAAAACTTTGTCCTGCTTTTGTCCCCTAATGGCCATTTAGTTTTTCATAAGGACTTCAAGCATCATGAAGCCTTTTTAAGGATCCTCTGATGGTCTTAAACACATGCCATGAATCAGGGGTGTACCAATACATGACCCTTGTTCTCTCGATACCCCGATGGTCAATGAAAGGTTAGGAATCACAAGCAAGATTCCATTCATTCGAGTGCAATTGTGAAATTGAGACACTCATAATTAACTTCATCACCACTAGTTGGCCTTTTGCCACTTTCTCCTTAAAGATTCCTAAAAATGTCATCATCACTACCCTCCATATCATCATAAAGCCTATTAATTGTATTACAATTGAGTGATCTGTATCACTTGAACTATTTTCCTTATTACTAGGTGCATAATTACTACCCTCATTGTCAATTGTCCATATATCTTTATCTACACCATCACTCACCCCTGCATTTGCATCCTCACCTAGCCTTTCATTTAACTCCCCGACTCAACCTTGCATTACTGCTCACACTTACACTTATATTTGCACCCTTACTAATGCCTACATTGTTTTTGCTCATTCATTCATACATGTGCACCTTTGCTCAACCCTGCATTATCTCACTCACTCATCCCTGCATTAGTATACTACTCACCCCTACATTAGCATACTCATTCCTTCCTATAATATCAGCTTCATTCACTGACTCATTAGCACCTTCAGAATTCCTCACATTAATATCCTCAGTGACCTCTATGTGCATTTCCTTTTTACTTATATCATTTTCTAAGTCCACAAATTGTACTTCATTAGCTCTAGCTCTATAATATCTTCCCTAACGACATTCCTAAACTCATCATATAACATAACACCAAAACCATCATGCATAACAATGGGTGGATCCATATCCATAAAATATATGTATCAATATATTGATAATCTTTATTATATTCTAACATATTTTGGACTTGATCAAGTATAATTTCTTTCATTCCTTTATTCCCACTTATTCTTTTTATTCGAAACCACAAATAACATCCATTTTTTTTAACCCAACTCCTTTGCATGTCCCATCAACTTAGGCTAGGAAAGGTAATTATTGTCAACTTCATCCTTATGCCTAATATCCCCTTTTTGGTAAACTAGTTTGTTTGAACTTTTCCATTTACCCCCACAATGTATAGCTAAATTCACAATTTCTATAATGCTACTACCTATGCACAAGTTAATATGTAATCCATTAATCAATAATCAAACATGATCAAAGAAATGCACATGCAATCCAAAATATCCATAGGGATATACCAATATTCAATTCGAAAATCTAAAAATCAAAGACCCATCTTGAATCCAATAATAAAAATGTCTTGATTTATCTCTAGATATTAAAATCTTATCGGCCATGAGATTTTTTTTAATATATCTTTGATTTGCTATATATTTTTTCAAGTTCATTGCTAAAGAAATATAAAAGATTTTACTATCAAAATTCACAAATTTTGACCAACTCATATAAACAGGATGAAAATATGTGATTAAAAAAAACTACGGGAGAAAAAAGAAAAAAAAGTAGAAAGCGGAAAGATGAAGTTGGTTATCGTCGACGGCAAAAACCGTTGATAATAGCTAAAGAAAAAAAAAATCAAAAAGAGGTTTCTAGAGGCAATGGTTATAGTTTAAAACTTTTTTTTATTAAAGTGTGCTCGATGTGTAAAATAGGTGTCACATCATAAGAGAAAATAATAAAAAAAAAGTAGTTAACGGTAACATCTTTTAAGAAATTGATGAAATTTAAATACTGACCAATTCTTGCTCACGGAGCTAAACACATAATACCTCTCCATCAAAAACAATTTCACAACCAGCCTTAACTACAGAATACTCTCCATCAAAAGCAATTTTCACAATCCCCTAAAAACAAAATGCACAAATCACAAAATATATTTTTTGCAGTTTCCCCCTAAAATTAACTGGGCTTGGTGACCAATCAACACGGGGCAGTGCCCAGATAAAAGAGGCACTAAATGGCTTCCACTTTCTTTTGTTAACGCCTTTAAAGGTATAAGAGACTAGTTTATTCATTTGAAACCAGGAGAAGAGGATAAGAGAGAAAGGAGGGAAACTAATCAAATCACGAAAATGGCAGTATCATCATCATCGTCTTCAATATCCGCTCTTATATACTCTATTATTCCCACTAATTTCAAGGCCAATTCAAGTTCAAGGAGATGCACAACAATGTCTTTCCCTATCACTCGAGCAAGCACTTATGCTGACAGCTCTGCTCTACTCCATGCAGCCAAGCATACTGTATGAATATTATTCCTCATTTCTCTGCTTCATTTTCTATTCTTTCATTTCTCCAGGCCCTTTTAGTTACTATTCACTCTCCTTTTGCCTTGAATTTTGAATATGGGTTTTTGATACCCTTTAGTGGGTTTCCTCTATTACCTACACTTGTGTTTGTATGTCAAGGGGAGATTAAGTTGTTTCTTGATTTGTTACTGGTCCAATATTGGATTTTTGAAGCTGGTTTTGGCTGGAATGTAGGATTAAATTTATGTATTTCAATCTGGAATAAAGAGGTGCGAGGTATTGAGAGAACTAAAGAATTATAATGGAAGGATCAACTGAAATGGAATACAATAAAAAGTGTAGTAGGATAAAAACTGCAGTGGAATGTAATAGAGTGGATATTGGATTAACATGGTAGTCTTTGATTGTCATACAATATTGCTCTTCCACATTCACATAAATTTTAATTTTCTTTAGGAAAAGTTCAAAAGCATACTTTTTTTTTTCAGGGACAAAAGAATTTTTCTTTTACTATTTCACTTCTTGATATTCAATCATTATCATTTTAGTATCAAGTTTATGCTGATGTTGTTTTTGAAATTTTACTTGCACGATGCCTATGTGTCATAAAATGGCAACTAGATTTTGAGTATTATCATGTGGTATATTTCATGGATCACCACATGGCCTTACATCTAGTGTCACATTGACCCTTCTGATTCTTTGTAAAACAAAATTTTATGTGAAATAACAGACTAAAAGATGCTATATTTGTTCGATGCATAATGCAAATAGCATGAATTATTTAATTGCCAATGAACTATTAACTCAGTGGTTGAGTGCCTATAGTTGCTTGTACTGCAGCCTTTGATAAGTTATTTTTCTGTCTAAGAAGTACATGAAATTGGTAATAAGTTCATAACAGATTAAACATCAATGATTTTAGCCCACGGCTGCCTTGTTTGCTGATCATAATTTTTTTATTATTTTTTTATCCAAAATTATTCTATTTTTTTTCCCTCTTTCACTCATTTTCTTTACATATTTATTCACTACATAATTATGAAAACTGGTCCTCACCTCTGCTGTTATTGCTTTCAATTATTTCAATAATTTTAGTTAGAGTTGATTTATTGACACACTTTTTCTCATATTTTAGCTTATCTCAATTGTTTGCATCTTTCCTGTCTTAATTTTTGTGATATGTAACTTTAACTTATGAATCTATAGTTTTGCTTTTTAGATATCTTTAAGATTTGTGAATTGTTCTTATAACCTGATTTTCTTATATATATATATATATATATACACAAAAAAGACTGCACATTTTTTGTTACATTATAGTTTCAGATTTCGCTACATAGTCATGCTTTTTGTCTGTGTTTAATATTTATTGGATTTTATGATTTATGCAATTTCTGTGATAGGACACTGTTGTTTGTGTTCTTACTTCCGAGAAATCTTGAATGATGATCCATAGGATTAGATGGAAAAAGGGTAGGGTGAAACTTAGGCTTCAAAATTGCATCATTATTTTGTATAGCTTGTCAATTGATTATATTTCACTTCCACCTTTCGTTTTGTCATTCATTTTAATTTCTTGTTCTTCACATGGCTATTGGTGGCAATTTATCACTGAAGAATTCATTTGTTATTTGATTTGCTAGGTTGATACATATATAGAAAGCGGAATGGTTATTGGATTAGGGTCTGGACGTGCTTCTGGTATGGCTATTCAGTATTTGGGTAGACAACTCCGTGCAGGTGCTTTAAAAGATATTGTAGGCATACCCATGTGAGTTTGCATTCTCCCATTACTTATCTTCCCATTGGCCATGTGCAGATGTCTTCTTTTGCACCATTAATAAAAGTTTCGGAAAAGGTCAAAAAAAAAAAAAAAAAAAAACCTTGCATTGTGTTTTCTTACATTGGAGTTATGGCTTCTTCACCTCTTTTGATGCGAACAAGGTTGGATTGATCCTTACCCGTATGCCAAAAAAGAGTTGCCCAAAATCTATCAAACCAAGATCTTCAAATCCCAATTAGACCTCTAGAAAACTTGTTTCTAGTAACCTAAATTATAAAAATTCAAAGTTGCGTTAACTCAAACCATAAATCAACCAAGAAATTTAAGATCAAAATTAATAAGTTTGTGAAATTATTAAGCCTTCACTCAACAATCTCACCAAATCCACTCAAGAACGCAAGAAGAGAATTTAATCTCACAAGCAAAATTGCTAACAATAATAATATTGATTGAATGAATCCCTCTTGGCAGAATATGAGAGCTATTTATAGCCTTACAATGCTTAATCTAAAACTAATTAGGATTTAGTTTACATTCTTTAACAAAATTCAATATTTCCTAATGTAATAAGGAAAAAATAATCCTAAACTAAATAGGAAAACTAAAGAAATATTATGATTGATCAATAAGATTAGACCAAGATATTTTCCTAACTAAAGAACAATAATCCTAAATAAAAAAGGATAAAGATTCAGCCTAATGAGGAAATCCTAAACTGAGGAAATCTTGCAAGAATCTTTGATTTTGGACCTTATTTCCTTGTTTACACGACTTGGGCTTCTTTTTACATGCCTTGGCAAAATTGGGTTATGCTTGGGTTCTCTCCACAAGTTGGGCTTCATTGTATTAAGTTAAGTGCTCCATTTGAATAGTTTAAGCTCCTATCAGCTTTTGATTGAGTTTCATACATTCTTTGCTCTTCTTGGACTAATCCAAGCGTAACTCCTTGTTGCATGAATGCTCCAATTGCCTTATTAAACTTCTTTAACCTTCCCCTTGTGATTGGATCTTGCAGTTGAAGTGGATCATTTGTTAATTTGCCTTGACTATTTGCATCACCTTTGTTTTAGTAACTGTGGTTTTTACCTATTATCACTTTAGTTTTAGTGGCATTATGACTGTTATCACTAAAATCATGTTAGATAGTACTATAATGGTGTAAAATAACTTATTTCATCAAGTTAAATGGTTTACTAACAATATTTAAAAGTGCCTATAGAAAACAAAAATTGTGATGTTATTTTTCTTTAGTTTAGGATTAATTTTTATTTTCAAAAGAAGAAAAAATGTTAACGAGGCATTGATTTGATATCAGTTGATTATCTACATAAGTGCCAACTTAATAATACTTGAATAAAATTGTTATTTTGTGTCATACAGACACTATATAACTCTTTGATACTGTTAAAAATGGTGGTATGAGGATAACATATGAAAACAACAAGATCTAAGAATGATGGAAAGACAAAGATTAACCCATACTTCAGTTCTTATATTTTGTGCACTTTTAATTTTGAACTCTTCGGGCTCCAAGTGAAGTCATTTGCAATTATGCCCTTGTAGATATATTTTGAGGACTAATTTAACTGGTCCATCAAACAACAAGCTCCAAAGTGAAAGTGGTTTAGCACCATAGAGTATGTTATGAACTTCTCCCAAAACATTCCTGTTCAAATAAGTTGTCTGGCGGTTGATGATTTTATATGAACTTTCTGTTAAATAGTTAAAGAACAGGAAGTAAAATTCAATCCTTTTCAATTCATCTGAATTTCCCTGTTTTTCTTTTCATCTTCATATCAGAATTACTTAAACTCTCCCATGTGCTAGTTTTCTTCTCCATAATATATATTGTCACACATATTGGGGATGATTATGCCCAACTACTTTTGTTTCAAATTGATCTTCAACAGTAATTTATTCTTTTCATTGCTCCCTCCATTTTTACTTCTAAGTGTATAACTTTTCTTCAGTTTTATGTAGGTCAGTAGCAAGTGCAAGTGAAGCAGCTAAATCAGGCATTCCATTGGATCTGTACCAAGATGGTTCTCAAGTGTGTTTAAATTCTAATGATCTTTTACAGTTGCTTGTTTTTAAATGTTAGAAGTTCTGGTTGCTTGCATGTTTATGTCAAAAAAGATGCTGTGAATTAAAAGTGAATATATAAAATAAAAAACTACAATGGCGGGAAATATCTATTACAAAAACTGTCTAGGATTAGATATGTTGATTAGTGACAACTTCATATGAAGAGAAAGTCTATTGAGAAGTGTGAACAAAAAGCAAATTTGCCGCACTAGTTTTAGAGATGTCAGAAATGCTCAATTGTTGCATGATTTTGATCACAAGTGTTTTGAACCTTACCACTGTATCACTTTAAGCTGTTGCTATGTAGATTGATTTTGCATTTGATGATGCTGATATTATAGAAGAAGAAACGCTAATTGCAGTCATTGGTCGCCGAAATTTGCAAGATAAGGATTCAATAATTCGAGAGAAGGTCAGTCTGCTGTCCTTATATGTCCTGCATCTGTGGGATTTAGGACTCTAGCCATTTCATGAATATTTTCAGAATCATGAGTGTAAATTTGATATTCAAATGTTGTCATGAAAATGTTCTGCATATCTGAAGGTTGTTTTCTGAATGACCAATGCTCATCAATAAATTTCCCTTTACTCCTTTTCTTGCAGTCAGTGCTAAATGCATCCAATAAACATGTATTCATGGTCACAGAAAAGCAGTACAAAGGCGTTTTAGATGGCTCAATTCCAGTTTTGGTTCAATCTGTAAGCAACACAATTTAAATGCAGAGCATTAACTACCACAAATAGAGATGAATGACCTGATCAACACAAGTTATATTTCAGCTGAGCTGGATGGAAACTGCTGAAGAGATTGACGATCTGTTTTTGGGTGATGCGGAGGTATGAATTTGACAGCACACATTTCAGTGTAATTTACTGATTCATTTTTGGTTAATTCTTACATGTCATGTTGGTACAGGGATTCATATGACATCTATCTTAAGTTTCTCGTGTGAAGAAACAGTATTTCATTGTGCTTGTCTGGTATGGCAGGTTGCTCACAAGTTTGTAACCATTTTACAGTTTTTAGACTCAAGATATTGTCAGACTTGTTGACTTTACTGGCTCTTCTATTTCATGACTTATTTGTTATTACTTTTGTTGTTTTACTTAGCAGTTGTACGTACATTGAATATAGTTAAAAAAAAAAAAAAAAAAACCCTGTTAAGGGAATCATTCCCATATTACTCAAATGATAAGCTAACAATATTTAACAAGGTAGAAAGGACAAAAGGCATTTGCTTTTATTAGTGACTTCCATTGTAATAGAGTTGTTAGTCGTGTGAGATTGTTATTCACACTGCAAAGTTTATGTTCTGCAAAAATTAAAGCTTTGCCTGGAAAGAGCTGTCTGAGCTGAGGAATTATGCTATTTTGTTTAAGGAATAAAGTCATGTTTAACACTATGACGAGGAAAAAATGGTTTATTAACATTTCAGAATTCCAATATAACTAAGAGACTGTTATTTGGTTGTGATCTTGGAAGATCGTCAACAGAAACATTTCTGACTTTCAAAAATTTTTGTTGAACTGTTCTAAACACTTAATTTAGAACATTTGCTCTTGCCTGGTCAGATGGCATTATTTACAATTTTTAGTATTTTAATAAGGATCCACATAATGTCCAGAGCTCGTGGTTTATTTCTTGATTTGAATTCTAAACTCCCCTTTCTTTTGCTTTTGTGTTTGTTTGATAACCAAAGGTATGGAGGAGACCAGCTATAGGGCTAGCAGGTCCTCTAGGTGGTGACTTCCCTCTCGTCACTCGAGAAGGTCACAATATCCTCGATCTCATATTTACATCTCCTATACAAAGTCTTGGTAGGGTTTAAGGATCGTGTTGTTTTCTGGTTTTAATATCTTTTTTTATTTTTTCTTTACTATTTTCCACTAATCTCTTTTTAAGATACCTTTTTTCATGACACTTGTAATTGTGGTTGCAGCTGAAGTAGCTAAAAGCCTTGATAAAGTTGATGGGGTCATGGATCATGGAATTGTTTCCAAGTTCCCGTTAGTTTCCATGCCTTTCTTAAAATTCTTCAATGTTTTTATTCATATATATATGAGGTCAATGTTGCTTGATATAACATATAGGATAGATCATGTTCTGAAATAGGATGCAGAAGTGGTGTACTTGAAATTCTGGTTTTGCACAGTTGAATTGATAGATTACAGGGACTTTTAAATCTATCATCTAGGTTAAAGGATTATCATATCAAGATAATTTCGGCATTGACAACTCCAAATGGTTGACTGCGGTGTATGTTCTGCTCGTTTGTCCATTGAACATTAGTGGCTCAAGCATCAAGATTGAGTGCTTCTCTTGAGATGCCACACTATCTGTTCAGTATCAATATTGAGTCAAACAAGATGCCTGAGGAAAAAACTATGTAGTAAATAATGGGAACAATTCTTAGTGATTCCTTAAATATTTATGGCTGGATTCCTCTGGTTGTATGATTTATGCCTATCATCAGCCCATCCAGAGCTTAACGGAAAGAGGAGTCTTTTTATAGATAAGTAATATATATGTAACTTAATGTCACATTTTTTTTAGCATGAATAGTGGCGTTTTAGGAATAATTATTTACAGCCAGGGATTTTGCATCATTTAGTGAACAACCAGTTAAAATAAATGTTTGTCATGCATATCGAATTCATTGTTTCAAACAAAGTATAACACTGCGCAGTATTTGTCAAATGATTTTCTGTTCTTATGTCCTTCCAAATAAAAGCAGCCCTAGCGCTGTCTTTTTAGTTTTCACTAGAACCTTGTTCTCACTTCTCTAAATTCCTGGTCTTGCTTAGTTTTTCAAAATTTTGTCCATCTTGGAAGGGTTTTGAACTTCCTTACCTTGTTCAAAACTGCCTACTTTAAATATTTGCTTCATTCTAGGTTGATTCCAGTTAGGTTTCTAGCTATCTTGACCTAGGAGCCAAAAGCTATAGCCTTGTATGAAACTTATCAGATAAAGGTCTTAGTCACTTGGGATTGTAACACGAGAACACGTGCAGTGTCCACCTCATGGCTCACTCTTGGTAGTTTTTCTTCTAAATGGCTCTTGATTGACTCTCTTCTATCTCCCTTTGTATCTCCTAGATGATCCATTTGAACTTCAATACTATTTCATGTACTAAAAGATGTTTTGAGAACCACTTTTTAAATGTAATTCAAGTTATAGTTTGAATGACCTTGAAACACATTTATGAAACATGTATCTGTAGTTTCTGTATGGTTTGGACGTCCTAGAAACAAGCACAGATCACATCTCCACCATACAGTTTGAATTGTTAGCAATAACTTTTGTGGAAAAGCCAAGTAGTAATCTAGGAAAGTATCTCAAGCTTCAATAATTTTACCTGGTGTGGCATGCTCAAAAAATGAAACAGACACTTGCCTGTAATAGTACTAACTGGCTTCATTAATTTCGATAGAGGAAGCTAATAAAAAGTTTCACCTTATTGGTTTCTACTTTAAACCAGATTATTTATTCTATGGAGACCCTCATAAGCTCTTTGAACTTTAAGAATTAACCTGCCAGAAAACATTTTCCATTCTCTTTGTTTGACCGGAATCACTAACTCATGAGTACCTCTGTTTCGGTTTGATGCTTTTATGCCACCTCAAATCTCTTAGCTTGCCATCAGCTTGTATGTGTACGAACTATAATTTTTCTTCAAATATGTTTCCCACATCTGACATAGTTTTTTCTTTTTTTAATTTTTCTTAATTTTTATTTACAAGGTTTTTTAAACTTTTTTTAAAAATTTTTATTTACAGGTGCATTGTGGTGATTGCTACTGATAGTGGGCTTAGCATTGTCAATAATCCTCCAACAGATGCAGCGAGGGTGTCTTGTAAGTGATTACTCTGGTATCTTTCCTGTAGACAACCTTTTGTAAAGAGTATCACCATTTTTTTTTTACAAAAGAAGAAAACGGAAAACACAATTAGGAGGATATCAACTGCTTTCTGCCTTCTTCTGAGTTGACTTTACTAGTATCCAATTTTCCTTGGTATAATTTGGAATATTTGAGCTTTGGTCTGTTTTAGCAGGAAGTATGCATTAGCTCTCATGTTACCCTAACAACTAATAAAATTTCTGTTTGGTACAAGGATATATAAATCTGCTTGACAAAACTTGCCATTTTGCAAGTTGGGTTTGCTTATACAGCAGTTGTCACTGTCAGACAATTGTTTTTAATCCGGCTGCTTTGCACTTCACTAGTTGAAAAGTAGGCGAGAAAAACTGGGAAACTTTGATAATGAAATCTCATGCAGTTCTCTTATTTCCTTGAACTACTTGAGATAAGGCATCTCAATGAAACTTGTCACGTAAGATGGACTGGTAAATACGGAAGACATGACAGAGGGACCCAAATTTTTGTTTTAATATATATATTTTTTAAAAAAAGCTTTAAAAATTATAAATTTTAGAGGGTCTTGTACTTAATCAAATGATATTGGATGCTTACATGATCTTTCTAAAGAAAATATGCCATATCCGCGATTTGAGAATTCTTGCTTATGACCTTGGCTTGTCATAATTCCCAGCAATGTTAAAGTTTATGCACGTATGGGGTCATTCTACCGTAGAAAATTAAAATGAGTATAACGGAGGATCAGAGGTTTTGTTCTTCTAGCAATTAATCTTTTACAAAAACTTGCCTGCAATCTTTTCTAGGAAACATTAATCTTCATTTTTTTTTTTAGAATACAAATGGTTATACAATCACTTAAGATTAATCTAAATGACATCAGTAATTTTGTTAGAATTTGATATCAAGCACTCGCTAAAATTATAGAATGTATAATAGTTTAATGTACTGTTTGACGGTTTCTTCTTTCCGAATGAATGATGGAACAAAGGGAAAGGGTTGGGTGACTAATTATTTAATAGCCAAATGTAAAGAATGGAGCGGATCCTTTCATATATTATGCACAACATAATTTCCAAAGGAAAATGTTGTCAAATTACTTGAGCCAGGTGAGGTAAATAATCCGCTTAATTTCATCCACCATTGTCTCTAAACTCACAATTATAATGTAGTTTCTAAACAAAAAAACAAAATTATAACGCAAAAAAAAAAAAAATACTAAACAATTTCGGATTTGATCTAAAATAAAGGTAGATTTGATTGATTTGATCTACGAATCAATTCGAATTAGTTTGATTTAAATTCTATTTAAATTTTTTGAATTAAAATAATATTTTTATTTATTAAAATTCAAAATTGAGTAATTCGATCAGAAATCTAAAAATGATTTGAACTCTTTTTTATGTCTTAATTTGATGACCTGATTTGGCCGCAATTCGAAGTGGTTTGACTCTATTCACAACACGAACTGACCTATATATATATTTCAAAAAACTTTTTAACTTCCTAAATTACAAATATCTTGTTAAAAAAATATATTTTGTTAAAATTAATCTATGTAGAATTTGTCTTTTTAATATATTTATTTTATTTTCAAGTAAACTATATTTGAGTCTATATGTCATTGTTATTATTCTATAATTTAATTTCTTATAATTTTATGAATATGCAATGCAATATTGTTGACTTATTTTTGTGCTCAATCTTATTTTTTATAACTTCGATGATCTCAAATATTTATCTTTAATCATTTTTTTATATTTCAATTTTAATGAATATTGATTCATACACATTTTATTTAGTCATTGATCTTATTTTCAAGTAGTTTTTTATTGAAAAATTTTAATTTATTTTTTCAACAAGAAACAATATGCATTTTTGCTTAAATATATTTTTATTATTTTTAAAATATTTCTTTGAAAAACTATATAACCGTCTAAAGCATCTCATTCAAAAAGCATTTTTGTTAAAATTTATCTATCTATAATGCTTTTTAAAATATTTGTTTCCTTTCTAATAAATTGTTTTAGCATGTCCATATTCATTCAAATTTTGGACTAGAAACTAATTATATAAATTGTTATTTGAACTAAATCCCCAATCATCAATATTTTAGTCCATTAATCAATCTATTAAGTAATTATAAATTAATTTTTCTCAACAAAAGTATTTATAAATTAATATATATTTTTTAAAATAATTATTTTATATAAGTTCCTACAATCTTTTAAACTAATAGAATATTGAAAATTTTTATATATCTATTAATTTAAAAATAAACTTTTATTGTTATTTAAATATTACGAGCTCAAGTTTTAGGTAATTTCTAAGTATTTGATTTATCTTTTACATATTATATACATGTAGATTTTTCCATATATATATATATATATATACACACACTTTTTTTTTTTTATAATAATTACTATATAAGAATTAGTTATTTAAATATTACAAGCTTAATTTCAGATACTTTATAAGTATTTGATTTATTTATTTTTTACATATTATATATATGCAGATTTTTCCATGAATTGCCATATATATATATATATATATATATATATATATATACACACACACACACACGCACACACTTTATTCTATAATAATTAGGATATCTAAATTTCAAATTTAATAAAAAAATAAATTAAAGAATTAATAAAAAATATATTATTAATTCTAGTGTCATAGTTAGTTTTAAGCAATTATTTATCATTTATTAAATGATTATGTAAAATACGGTTATGTGTCATTATTTTACATTATGTTATAGAAAACTATCATATCAAAAAATATTTTTAAATAAAAAAATAAAAAATTCACTACCATAATAAATAAAACTTTAAATTAATAATTAAAAATATAAAAAGTAAAAATTCTGAATAAGAAGTCAAGATGATATAAAAGAATATTTTGAATAGGAATTCAGAAATATTTAAAAAGTAAAAATTCTAAATTACTTCTAAACAAAAATTATAAAAACTTAAAGAATAAAAATTATAAGTAGAAAGTCAAAATATTCTGAACAAAAAAATTAGAAAAATCTAAAATCTGAAAATTTTAAATAACTTCTAAATAAAAATTATAAATAGAAAGGAAAGATTTAAATTAATTTCATTGATTGTTCACAATTATATATATATATATATATATATATATATATATATATATATATATATATAAGGACAAGTGACAATGTAATAGATTGTAAAAAATTACTTAATTCAAATTTAATAAATTTTTTCTTAAAATTATATCACTGAAGATTAAAGTTTGAATTAATATATAATCTTTTGTCCCAATTACATGTGTGTGTCAGTGTATAGTTTGCAACTATCTGTTGATTTTATTTTTTATTATAAAATATTTAATATTATTTATTTGATTGATTATTAAGAATTATTTTGTTCAAATTTAATAACTTATTGACATTGTATCATATAAAATTAAAATTATAAATTCATATATAATTTTTTTATTACAACTAACTTGATAATAACTTTTTTATACAACAATAATTAAATTTTAATTATTATTTTATATTGATTTTAATCATTTAACTAATTATTTAATAAAAATAAATATTAAATATTTTTAAATTTTATGATTATAATTATACCATGCAACACGAGGATTTACACTAAAAAAACAAATTAGGAAAAACTTCCAACATTGTTATTTTGTTGATTTGCAACTCTAGTTTATATGCACAATACAAAGAAAAACTAAAGGCAAAAATCATGCCCAACGGAGACAAATGTCAAACTTCCTAAATATACAAATATTGCTTCCTAAACTATAAAAAGATATTATACAAAGAATATACAACTAAGATATTAGACATATATAATTGAAAAACTTCAATACTCTCCTCAAGTTGGAACATGTAGTTCATGAATGCCAACTTACTGAGTAAATGATGCAACTATTCTTGCCTTAGTAAAAAGGTCACTTATTTGATCACCTAAACAAGCATGAGTAGTAGACAATTTGTTGCTAAGTGTTGGGCCTTATGCACTAAGAAAGGGGTGGAATTGGTGTAAATTTTTAAATTTTAAATTTTAAAGGGAAAGGTTTGTTAAGCAAGAAATAGAAGAAATGAAAGAAGAATAGAACACACAAAGTTTTATAGTGGTTAGGGTGTTAATCAATCTTACATCCACTTTCTAATTCTCCCAATTGAGTGTTTTACTAATCTTCAATAGTGTTTTTAAAGCTCACACCTAACTTTACAATTTGTGTTTTATAAAGGCTCACACATAACCTTACTAGTGTTTTTACAAGGCTAACACTCAATCCATACAAGAGTTTTCTAAGGCTCACTCTAAAACCCAAAACAAGAGTTTTCTCTATAAAAGTTCACTCTTAAATACAAATCCAATGGTGTTTAATGCTCCTACCAAACAACTACAACACAATTACAAGAAATTGAAAGTTTAAAGGTTGAGAAATGAATTTGTAAGAGTTTTGATACAATGAATGTTATTCTCTTGCATTCAATTCCATTTGGTGGTGTATTTATAAACTATAACCACTAAAGAGATGATACAAATAAAATTATTTTCAAATCTCCAAAATATGCTAGGTAGATCCTACATTTATTGCTTGCCAGATGAAATTTGTGGTGGAGACTCACACTCGTGATCACGAGATTCATATGCCCTGTCTGTATCGAATGACTAGTTCATATGACATTTAACCATTGGTTTTTCAATAAAAATAGTTGTTGTATCTCTTGAGCAATAGTGAAAGTCGCGGTCTCTATTTTCTTCTTAGGATGCGATGCTCACCATGAACTCATCTGCTTGAATGGAGAAGTAGCTTCACCAAATTCGTGGTTGCTACCGTTATTTTGCTCCCATGAAATTTAATCTTCCAATGATTCTTTGGGACACCTGACATAATATGGTTGAAGATTTGATTCCATCCAAGTGAATGCAAAGTCGTTATTGCGACTATAGACACGACATTCATCGGGAAATCATCTGTATAAGATTCATTTAACTCTTTTGGAGGATAGTGGTCGTGAGCTTCTGCTTAATGACCACAAATTAGGATATAAATTTCAATCTTTGAGATTAAGATGTCCATTCAAATGCTAAAGTGATCTTACCTAAATATCTGCAAGATCAATACTTAAAATTGACATTAGAACCTTTTAATCTATATTATTAAGATCAAAAGAAAGTTTTGACTTAGGCTTGACTAACCTTGTCCAATAATCTCCCCTTTTTTGATTTTGACAACTTAGATTGAATTTGCAAATGATAAAAAATATATATATATAAGTGTATTCCAGATTGAATTTGCAATTGGTTAAATTGAAATGTTAAATGCTCCCCTTCAATTAATGACATGCAAGCTCTCCCCTTTTGTCAAGATCAAAAAGAGAGAATTAAGTGCAATGACAAGCAGTAAAAGTATTATAATAATAAGAGGGAGCATTATTCATCTAAGCAAATGTGCATTGATCAATCATAGAAAAAATATGGTTCAAACTTTTATTTTTTTTTTAAAAGATACATAATACAATCAAACATATAAATGTGTTTAATCACATACTTTCGCTAAAATTAAAATAGAAAAGTTAAAATAAAAAATAAAGCTCAAGGAAAACTAAAAGGTAGGAGAGATGTCATCAACATCATCATCACTATCTTCAACAAATTCTTCATCTCCTCCACCTTGGACTTTATCTTCTTCTCCCTCTTGGTCTTCTTCTTCTTCTTCTTCTTCAATGTCCTCCCATTCTTCAAAGTAAAAAAGATGACATGGAGTAGCACCAACCTTTACTTGAAGCTTAACCAAGTCATTATAAAGGTGAGAGAGAAGAAGAAACCTTCTCTTTCTCATCACCTTGTCAAGTTTCTTATTCATGGAAGAGAGAGAGATGGAAGAAGACCTAGTTTTGGGCTTTTCTTTAGGCTTTGGAGATGGAATAGGCTCTTAGAGGTCTTTTTCAATCACTAGCCTCTTTCTTTTAGAGGCATGAGTTGTCTTTTGTTTCTTTGCCCTAGACGATCCCAAGGTATATACATAAGGGTTAGGATGAATGGCCTTGGCATTGATTAAATAGGTTAGATTAAGAAAATTTTGGGATGGGAGATTTACCTTTTTGTGAGGAATTTCTCATTCTCATAATTTAGAGCCCCCACAAACTTATAGATGGTTATGACGTGAGAGGGAAGAAGAAATTGGCTCTTAGGTTTGGTACTCATGTGGATCAACTGATCTATAAGGTATCTCTTACTTTGAATGGGTTTGCTTTTAGTCAGGTAGAAGAGAAAAACTAGATCGTTTTGAGAAACTTTTTCATTCCCATCACCCCTAGCATTGATAAAAAAAAGTAATGATCTTATGAAGGAGCCAATTGGTTAGGGTTTTGATGTATTAGCCACTAAAGTTTTGTGATCATGTTTGGTTTCTATTAAAATTTCAGACTAGAACTTAGAGTAGATGATGTCAAGAGAAAATATAATAAAAGGAACATTATCTCCAGTTTGAAAAGTAAAAAAAGAGGAAAGTTGGGCAAAAGTGATGAAGTAGGGATCTTTAAAAGCCCTGAAGATAAGACTATATGCACCTGCCTTAGATTTTGCCCTTCGACTAAGAGTGACGATGTATATGAATTCTTGTACAATTTCTTTATAGCCTGGTTTTTTTCTAAAAAATGAATTCATTCTAGCCAAGGGTAAAGAGAAATGCTTATTTCTCCTTTGAAGTCTAGAGTTTCAAGAAGGAAGGTATCTTATTAGGTTGGATGATCTTTTTGGTGTTGGCTTCATATCTCTCCTTCTCTTTTTCCTTCATGTGATGAAAAAGAGGAGGACCTTGAGGTTGGGCAACACCCTTCCCCTTTTCTGCTTTAGTGAATTTCTTGGATGCCATGAGAGTAGAAGAGAAGAGAATGTAGGTGAAAATTTGAAAAAAGATGAGATGTATAAGGAAGAAAATCATAAAAGTGGAATAGAGGGGTGTGAATGAGGTTTAAATAGGTATAAAATGTGGGGGAAACGATCGTAAAATGGTCAAAAGGCATTAAATGAGGAATAAACACTATTTGATTGTCAAATTTATAGAAAATCATGGTCGTTATATGCTTATTTCAATCGTATTTACTAAAATCTTGATTAATGATCAAGAATTCCTTGGAAAAGGGTGTGGTCAATAGTCTAAAGATTTGAAATTTGAAAATTTTCAATGGTGACTAACATAGATCGCGATAACGAATTGACAAAAATTAAAATGTTAAAGGAGACTTGTAAGTAGCGACCACGAATTACAAGTCTTGATTGTGAATTACATGACATTTTTTAAAAAGCGTGAACAAAACATTGGCCCAAACTTGATGTGATCAACATGATATTATGATGATTAATTCAAGTAATTCGACATTGAAAATCATAATTGCATAATGAATTAACACATCTACAACATTCAACATAATACATTAACATACAATCACTAATCATATCAAATAATGAACTAATATTGACAAACATAGTGAAATGCATAAAGTGAGATCAATTTTCACCCTAGGGAACTTCAGTCTAGCATTCCTAGTTCCCTCTTAATAAAATTCATTCTTTCTTCATTGGGAGGTTTAGTGAAAATATCCACAAGTTGATTATTAGTGTTAATAAATTCTAACACCATATTACCATTTTGGATATGATCTTTTAGAAATGATATCTAATGTCAATATACTTGCTTCTTAAATGTTGGATGAGATTCTTAGAAAGATTTATTACACTTGTATTGTCATATTTGATGGGAATGTGATCAACATCTTTGCCATAATCCTTGAGTTGTTGTTTCATCTAAATAACTTATATGCAACAATAACCCGCCGCCACATATTCTACTTCGGTCATGGATAAGGCAATCGAAACTTGCTTCTTGCTAAACTAAGAGATTAGACATTCACCAATGAATTGGAAAGTTCTAAAAGTGCTCTTCGTATCCATCAAGCTATCAACATAATCTATATCTAAATATCTAAAAAGACTAAAAGATGAATTTTTGGGATGCCAAGGTCCAAAATGCAATTTGCCATGCAAATACTTAAGAATTATTTTAACAACATTCATATAAGATTCCTTAGGATAAGACTGAAATCTATCACATAAGCAAACACTAAACATGATGTCGGGTTTAGATGCAGTAAAATAGAGGAGATAGGCAATCATTATCTTCTTTGGTGGTTACCAAACAATCCTGCACCATAAAAATAATAGGCATTTATTTAGGTACCTAAATGTACTTAGGTTCTTAGGGGTTAGGATTAGAAGAGTCCTCTAATTTGAGATATGCCTTCCTAATGTAGCAAAAGATATGTCCATACCTCATGCAATAATGACATTAAAGTTTAGACTTATTAGTATTTCTCCTATGCACAACCTTGGTATAAATGGAAGGCCTTCTCACACTTTGGTTTTAAGAGTTCATATAAGTGCATGAGTGGTGAGGAGTAAGAGAGAAGTTTTTATGTGTTTGCATTTAAGCTTGCCTCTTGGTATAAATGAATGCATGATTTTCTTTTTGAGACTTAGTTCTTAAGCCATCCTTTCCTTTGCCCTTAGGCATAGGAGAAATAGTGCTAGGAGCACTTTTCTTCCCAATAACTTCAATACTAGAAGTTTGAGGTATAGATTCTCTAATGAATATGGGAGGAGAAGATGTAGATGAGGAGACTCCATTAAAGCCTAAACCATGTCTCGCTAAGGGAGGTCTTTGAGATACAATTAAAATATCCGACACTTCTTTACCTTTGTGAAATCTTTAGATGGAATTTTTAAGCTCAATAACTTCACCTTTTAAAGAATCATTTTCTTTTCTTAAGGAATCAAAAGTGGATGGAGATTTAGAAAGATTTTCTAAGGATTTTTTATGTTCTTCATTAGAAGATCTCAAGTCACTTATAAGATTATTTAAGTTTTTCAAATCATCCTTAAGTTTTAAACTTTTTTCTTGTAAGTTTTCATTTGAGATTTGTATTTTTTTACTTCTCAAAGTTAGAGCTTCAAGAAGCTCATCATCCATATCATTTAAGTCCTCATAATCATGACAGGAATATGAAGAAGTACTTACCTCATTGGAGGAGTCCTCTTGAGCCATGAAGCATAAGTTGACAACTTCTTCATCTTCTTCACTTGAGCTATCATCCCATGTAGCCTTGAAGCTCTTCTTCTTTTCCTTATCCCACTTTTTATTCTTCTTGAGATTGGGGTAGTTGAATTTGATGTGACCTTATTTTTCACATTTATAACAAGCACTT
>CATIWR010121960.1:0-13551 GCA_949677035.1 Omphalea diandra | reverse complement strand
AAAATGATATTTATTAAAAAATACTCATTGTAATATAAAACATGATAGAAACATTTATTAAAGAAGAGATGTCAAACTAAAATTTTATGATTTTAAATAAGAAAATAAACTTTTAGAGTAAAAAAAATCAGAGTTGAAAATTTTAAATTATTAATTCTATTGCAAAAGAAACCAACTAGTAGTTATTTTGAAATTATAAATCCCAACTAAAAGTGATTCTATAAAATGTAAAAAATGGATGCATGTTGATTTAGAACCACTATGTAAAGTGAACACAAATTCATGATATAATTTACGTCCGACCTAAATCTAAACAAACTCGAAATGAATAAAAAATTTTTCAGTTGGGCCAAGTTTGATAAGGGTCAATTGAATGGGTTAGATCAAAATTGCTTGAATATGTCAATCCGTAACCCGACCATATTTGACTCGAAGATGATATAAAAAAGATAATTTTTAGTACTCTCTCTCTCTCTCTCTCTCTCTCTCTATATATATATATATATAAGGTAGAATAATTAAAATAAAAAAATTATTTTAAAAATATTTAGATTATTCAATTAAATTAAATTTTAAATTTTATTTAAAAATATAATGATATTTTAATATTTTTATTTAAAAAAATTTAAATAGTTTTTAAAAATTTAAAATTTTAAACATACAAATTAATTTTTTAAAAAAAGATTGAGAGGAATTGCTATGAAAAATTTTATGAATTATAAATTTAGATTTAAAAATTTTTAAATTTCAATATAAAATTAAAATTCATCATACACAAATATATAATAAATTTAAGTAAAATTTAATGATAGTTATATAAGTGAGATATAATATTTATATTTAACATAATTACTTTAATTTTTAATTGAACTTAAGTTATGTATTTAATGGAAGTTAATTTAATTATCAATAGAGAAATTTAATTTTATATGGTACAAAGTTTAATTATGCAATTTTGAAATGTTGTATTATTATTATTTGACTATCAACCTTAAAATTTTGGTTTTTTAATATAATTTTACCAAAATTTAATATTTTAATTTGTTATATATTTTTTTCAAACTTATATGACTAAAAATAAAGTTTTACATAATATTATTATCAGTATCTATTAAAGTTTTACATAATATTATTATTAGTATCTATTTTATCTTTAATAAAAAATAACTATACATAAATATTTTATTTGATAATTTAATATTATATTAATATTTTTTTGACATGCTGATGCGCCAAACACACCATAATGTAACCCATTCGATAATGGGTTTTTAATTTTACCCTTTTATATATCTCTACTACTATTACTAGTACTAATCATAATCATCCTTTAGCTCATGGATCTACAAATTTAAAGTATGTTTTAATCAAACTATGTCTTTAAACAAACTAATGGTTACACATTTTTTATATATCGAATATGCCACCTAAACATGTGAATTTGTAATGTTTGGACTCAAAATTTATTCATTTAAGCATCTCATAATAAGGTTTTAAAGCTCACTGTCCAATAAAGATAATAACTGAATCGAATAATTATATTAAAATAATTAAAATAATAAAAAACAATCGCATTAGAATTGAAAGAAAAATACATATTTAGAATGATGTTAGATATGTTTCTTATTTGATATATAAAACTACATAGAATTCAAATAACTAATAATATATGTAATGATATAATGAATACCTATAAATACACTTATATATCTAATATATATATATATATATATATATATATATAAGTAATTTAAATATAACACTATATTTTTGTTTATAATATATACAAAAATAATTTTTGAAAACATATTAATAAAATATATGCAGAAAATAATAGAAAATTGTAATTTATTTATAGTGTAATATTTAATTTTTATGTAAATATTATTAAATATATTAAAATTTTAAAATAGGAATCTTAATTTTTAAAATATTATTAATCATTTCATTTGTAATTAATTTTAAAATAGTTATTAATAATTCTATTAATAATTTAATTTTATTAAAAATATTTGACTTAATTGAATCTATTTGAATTCTTAAATTTTATGCGGTTTAAATAATACTTGCTCAAGTTCGATTTGTTTATTAAATGATTTTAAAATTTCAACTTAAACTCAATTTATTTACAGAGAAATTAAATTTAAATAATTAAATATCCAACTCAAATTGACTCATTTACACGTATAAAAGAAGTTATTGATTATGCAGTGGTTGATAAAAAAACAAAGTTTATGTAGTGAAAGAGACTGCGGCTAACATTCAACATTCGTAGTTATCTAATATCTTAACTAATACCCGTATGTAGCTTGTAAATTGCATTGGGTTCATTTAATTTTGGAAGTAATTTTATCGTGGTACTTATAGAAAAATTTTATCATTATAATATTATAACTATAATATTTATATTTTTATAGTTATTAATTTTAATTTTTAATTAATTAGCACAAATTCAGTGATGACGTGACAATCTTTTCCTGACTTATCAAGTTGACCCCACTTTAGACACTAATGTGTGTGAAAGATAAAAATGCCCCTTTGCACATTAACTCCTTCGCCTCTATTTCAAAGATTAAAAAAAGCCCTACGCCTCCATTTTTTCTTCAAATTCTCTGGATCGTTTTCTATTGCCTTTTCCTATACGCTCCTCCAAGTCTCTCTCTCTCCGCTAAACAATGAAAACCCATTAACTAAATTGGTCTCTCTTTCTCATTAGAGAAATAGAACTCAAGAAGAATCAAGTCATTACGGTTGAAGAAACAAAAGGTTGAGGATTAGTGGGTCGTTTTCTTGGCTGCTTTGGTCCTTCCAAAGATCACCGACGATGGAAACAGAGGCAAAGGGTTCACCTGGTAACCAGGTCAAGCGCATACCTTTTCTTTCAATTTTTTTACTCTTTATGATATTTTTTTTTAAAAAATCTGATTTGTTATCCCATAAATTGAGGGAAAGTTTTCGCTATTTGTTTAGTTTCTTGGGTTCTTATTGAAGTAAGGATTAGTTCAATCAGAGTTTATTGGGACACGGTAATAAATATTTAAACTTTTGGTTTATTGTTTTTTTTACTTGTCTTTTTACTATCAAATATGACCATAATAAATTGACCTCCAAAATTAAATAACCTCGGGGGCAATTTACCACGTATTCAGCACTTGCCAACGTGATTCTATCTGTTGACCACATTTCCTTCTGAGGCACCAGCACCTACACTAGCCCTTTTTTTTTCTTCGTCTTCCTCTTCTTATTAGTATGATTCTTTTGAGATGGCAATTAAGTCAACAGTTTGTTTTTAGATGGGCAGGTCAAGAGGTAAAACTTATTTACACTAATTATTTCAATGATTAGTATAATTTTGATCATCATACAGACTGTAAGAGTAATGTAATTTTGTTCCCTAATTTCACATCAATTGCCTACTTTTAGCATATAGTATGCATCTCAAATGGAATGTGCCAAAAAGACATCTAATCCCACTTTATACCAACTAAGATTTTCTTTTGTAAACCGTAGACAAACATGGAATCCTACCACTGGCTTTTCCAAATCTGCCAATCTGATAATGAACAATTTCATTATTTTTGGTTAATTTTAATTAGTGATTGCCTTACCAAATTAAGATTATATAGGAAAAAAAAAAGTTTATGATTATCCAACATACTTGCAATCACAGTCACCCATTGCTAAAAAAGTCTTATGATGAGCCAACAAACAATTTCTACCATACCCGTTCATCTTGGCATCAACAACTCAAATTAGGCCACGTGTACCTATTGTTTTAATAAATGACCTGTATTTCTTTCCCAAAAAAAATAAATGACCTGTATTAAGAGTTTAACACCAATTACAACACTGTTTTTATTTAATTATGAAATCCCTAATAAAATTAGTATAGTGCTGCAAGACATGTTTCCTTTTTAAAAGTCATTGTACAGAAAACGACAATCTAGAGGAGCCACCATTGCATTTTTCCATTGCTTTGATTCGTCTTTCTTCTCTGTATCTCTCTCTCTCTCTCTCTCTTCTATAGGAGCTACTTGGCGTGGACTAGGGGAGCTCAAGTCACACGGTTGAGGCGGGACTCGTTCCTCACCACCAATCCACTGATTTTGAATTTCTTCTTCTTGCTCGATTAACGGTCGGCGAGTTAGCCTTAATATTGTGCCGTCACCATTAAATACACGATCTTTGCCGTTGATTGGGGGTGCCCATATGGAGCAATCTGCTGTTGTTACGGAAAGTTACCTTAACGGAGATCGACATCACTCCTTTTCTTCTTCCTCGGCTTCTCTTAGACACGTGAGCTACAGGTTATCTTTCTTTTTTTCTTTTTTGCTTAGTTAAAGAAAGATTCGTTTTATGAAAATGAAGTCAGCATTTTGTTAGGATTTGGGGGAAAGTAATTGATATGCTAATATCGGTTTTTCTTATTTGATAGATTTCATATTGCTATGAATTGCAAGATGTGTTCTTGATCAGCTAGAGAGAAATGATTTTCTACTAAATGGATGTAAAGTTGAATGCTTTCGGGTTTTTCTTTTGAATGATTACTGAAGAGATTAGATTTATATATGAATTATAAGTGTTTCCTAAGTCCATGTAGAGGGATGCTTTTTACTAGATTGGTGCCAGAGAACTTGGAATTCATAAGGTTTATACTTTCAATGATGCGAGATGTTTATGATCTCTAGAAGTCTAATTTGTGGACTCACGTAAAGACCCAAAATGAATGAATTGGCCCTGTCTGGTGCATGTGGCATTGATTCTGTAATTCTTTCATTTGCAAAGTCAAGGGTAGCATCATTGTCCTTCATATTTTACCTTTGCGATTGTAATTTGAGAATTATGCTGTTTGTGTAATAACGGAGAACCTGTTCGGGGAATTTAGTACTTAGTCTGTGTTGGTTATTTGTCTTGGCGAGCTTCTTCTACTGGGAGTTACGCTGTATTGAAATGATTTTCAGTAACTATACAATTTCTGTCTCTTATTGTTTATTGCAAAAAGGCTCAAAAAGCATTTGTTGTGCTATCTATCTAACAAAATGGACTGTAAAACATATCATTATAATATTTATAGTTTTAATGATTGATGTAAATTATGATAAGCTGCAATTCAGTTGTTTGCTCCATTGAAATTGGTCAAAAGTTCACTACTATGATCCATAGACAACGCATATGCTATAGAACACAGCAGCTGACACACTAACCTTGTTGTGAATTACCAAGAGTAGAAGATATGCCACAAGAAAAGAGTAATAAAATTACCTGTTTTAAGTAACATTTACAAAATAAGTTGGTGCAAACATGCATATTCTTGTGGTTTTCAAACTCTACTGGATTCTTGTCAATTTTGTTGGTTTACTATGTGCTAGTTGTCGGGAACCTGAAAAATTAAAAAAAATATTTGATGCAGTTGTGGCACTTGTGGATATGAGTTGAACTTAAGCTCTTCTAATCGAAACACCTCAACTATTGGCTCTAAATATGGGAAATCCATAAAGCGAGGGATCATCTCATTCTTTGACATTGATGAGAGCAGATTTACTCAGGCTGAGGAATTCCATTGTATTCCCTACTTTTCAAAGAACACCTTGGGTTTGTTCTGCCGGAGAACCAAACTTCTTTGCCGTAAATGTGGTAATCGTATTGGAATTGCTTATGATGATGAAACTTCAGCTTATCCACTTGTACCCGATGGTTCAGATTCATCCTCAGCCAATGAATTCAAAGGCAGAAAATATGATATTAAAATCCGAGCCTTACAGCCTTCATCTGTTGATCAGTCTGGTATTCCACTTTACACGTGATGTGTTGGATTGGAACCATCCTTTGAATAACTTATGTCAATTGAAGGGTATCAATGACTCAATAACTATGGCAATAGTTTTCTTGTGATATATATTCATGTATACATGTTTTTTATCCTCTTTTCATTTTTGTTTGTGCATTTACCTTCAATCTTTTAGATGTCAAGTTGGTGACTTGTACAGATCAGTATTGGGAATTGAGTTAAAAGAAACAAGTGGAGTGTAAAAATGTTGTTTAGAGGTTGAGCCAAGTTCAAACTGTTTTCTGATTTTATTGTAGAATAATATTGTCGTGAATTGAGATAATTGAATGAGTAGATTTTGCAGGAGCATTAGCCTTCTGCTCCTACTTATTTGTTTCCCTTGTAATCAAACATTTATCTTCCTCCTTTCTTGATTACAGTAGACAATTATGGAATATCTATCTTGCTCCATGCTTTAATCTGATTTTATTATCCAACATATCCAAGATGATGCCTGTAACTATAATTATTGATTTGTCGATGTAAAAACTGTTCCATCTGTTGGTACTTGATGGGTCACTTTTTGCACATTTTAGGTCCGGCCGGAATGGCCCTGGACTTTTGCAGCAATAATGGCTGTTCTAAAAGGAGATGCTAAATCCATAACATAGTTAGCTGTATGCTGTAGATTTAGCATTTTCTGTGATCTTTGTTTTTCCACCCTCTCTTTTTGTTTTACCCTTCCTTTTCCGTTTGCTCTTAATCTCTGTCTGCCTTGTTTCTGCCAACCAAATATGCTATGGTACCGTTTCTGTCTGGATAGCACTATGAAGCCAATATTAGATCTCGAACTTATTCTTTTTTCCTTTTCTAAAAACTAGTTATGCATAGTTCAACAGAGAAGACATAATCATGCATTATTTAGATAATGCTAAAAAATGAGATGAATTACAACATTTCAACCAAAAGCTAGAGCAAAAGAGCAATAGTTCTGCCCAAAGTCCAAACTTGAAACCATTATTAACCCTCTTTTCGGTCTGATCTCTATCCCTTGACCTTGAACAACAATACCGTCCTTCCTATTGCCACCTTTCCAAAACACTCCAATACCCCACCTTCATCCTCACCTCCCCTGTTAAAGAGCTTACCCAAATCAGTCTCCAACACCCATTCCCCTCTTTGGATAATACCCATGCCTATTGCTTTCTCCATAACCTGCTTGCAGCCCAAAAACGCGGTTACGGTTAAAGAACCAATTCGCCTCTTTAAAGAAGAAAAACACAAATTGATTTTTAGAAACAAGCTCGTTTAAAACCGTTTAATAAAATCATTGACCATGTATTCCTATAGGAAATGATTGCTCTTTTTTTTTTTTTGGGTGACTATCATAAAAAAAAAATCACATTGAACTCGAGAAAAACCCAATTATTGAAGGGAGTTTGCTACTCCCCAATTACTAAATGTTTGAATGCTAGAGCTATCAGTCAAATGTAATTCTTGATTGCATAAGACAAACGCCACAAATATTTAGTTTGATATACCTCTAGCTGTTTTTTTTTTAACCTAATTAAGTAATCTTATTGGATAAAAAACTATACAGGTTTTATTCTTGGATGTGCATCTATTCCAATGGGAGACTGTCATGCCTTTGAAGCCGAGCTTGGTGCAGCAATTATGACTCTTTTAAAAGCCAAGCAGCAAGACGGGGGGGAAGTTTGGCTTGAAACAGACTCTACAGTACCTTCATTACATTACACACAAGTCATTAAGAGTTCCTTGGCAGTGGCTCACACGATGGTTAGAGTATCTTCTCTACATTGCTCAAATTATTTGTAATTACTTGCATATTTAGAGAAGTTAATCAGGTAGCGGACCGATTCACCTTTATGAAACCCTTTGATGGACTTTCCCTTCACCATTTATTTCTCCATTAGCAACCTCAGATGCTTCAGACCGGCTCTATTATCGTTTTAAGCACTTGATGATTATACTCCTTTTCAATCTGTCTTCTTTTTCCTCAAGTTTTTGAGGACTAATTACTCTGAATTCATTTTTGTATTTTTTTTTTTTAATTTTAATAAAATAGGTTGGGGTTGGGCACGATGCAAATACTAGCTGGTGCAGCCCGACGGAAATTCCGTGGTACATCTCTCATGTTATCCTCGCCAACTTTATATTAAAAATAAAAAAACTTATTAGATAAAAAGACTTTGCTCAAGGATAAACAGGGGTAAGTCTAATAAGGAGTTTGAGATTGTAACAGAAAACTCAAACCCATAGTTTGATTAAATAAAAAAATTGGAAATATGACTCGGTTTAATTGCACACATTCTGTCCATTTCATTAAAATTCATTCAATTGGAAATAAGTCATCAATATTAACAGAAACCACAAACAAATTTGACACTACACATGAAAATCTTCGCTGAACTAGTGACACCTCTATTTGTAGGCATAATCGACACCTCCGGGAAATTAGACAATACAAGAACAAATAGCACCAAAATTTGGCAATAAAGAAAGACTTTTTACACTATCCTGAAACTAAAATCCTGACTAAACATTAAAATGAATGCAGGAGGACTCACCCATCAGCATAATTAAGTTCTCCAATCTCCATAACATTCATTCATACTGACACCACTTATTTAGGTCTGATCTCTATCCCCTGAACAATGAGACCCCTCTTCAAATGACCACTCTTCACTTCCAAAACACTCACTTCCAATACTTCGCCATCTTTCCCATCCTCATTATAAAACTCACCCAATTCAAGCCACAACCACCCGTCTTCTCTTTCTTTTGGATATCTTTTTCCGTTGGCTCCAGACCCTACTTCGGAGTTGGAGTTGACATTCCTTAAGTAGGTGCTCCAAAGTGACCGACGAAATCTCCCCCGCCCTATTATTCTTTCTGTTCCTGACTTTGAATCGAAACAAACATGACAATTGCTGCGTTCACCACTTCCTCTTATCCCCACCGTGGCCTCTGCGTGGTGTAATCCGAAGGCTCCGGTTTTGAGCTTGAACACAAGGTATGCGCAATAATTTGTTGCTGGGGACAACATATGAGTACTAATTCTGCCCCTGATTTCCAACCAACACATCTGGATTAGCTCCGCCACCTCATAAAACCTGTGCATCATAAAAATAAAAGTTAATCGAATCAATTGTCACAGACTATAACTTAGTAATATAAATAAATTTCTTATCAATCGAATTATATTATTTTATTGTGGTGCAGAAGATCAAACATTAGATTTCTTAGCAAAAAGAGATACGCAATGAAAATCGATTGAATTAAGTTTGACTAATAACTCTATCGAGTTTTGACCCATAATGCAGAGTAAATGTCACATGAGAAGAAAATCCATAAAAATCAATTGAACTAAAACGGACCTAGAGTCTGGATCAGAATTCCATGTCCAATATCGAGGAGTATCGCTCCACCTAATCGCGAGTTCCCTTGCAGAAATCATATAACATTTCTTTCCACTCCTTTTCTCCAACGCCAAACTCTTCTTGGCGTCGTCGATGAGGATTGGGCTTTCGCAGAGGCTTAGAAACAGTTGTTTCTTCGAATTTCCCATTAATAGAGAAGGATCGGAGGAACGGGAGATTATGGACTGATAATCCGCTGGCAGGAATCTGTCCCAAACGGTGTCAGATACGGAAGCGTTCTCGAACAAAGAAGACACCACCGACAGTCTGCACGCATCGCGAGGAGTCGTAAACGACAGCACCTTTGCTATGCAACCCTCGGGCAACGACAACATGTCACGTCTGCTGCTTGCCATATCTCTCTTTCTGCGTGTGTGTGGCTTTTAGGTTTCTGTATATGGTTGAAGGAGATGGAATGGGATATGGTGGCGAAAGCTGGAGAGTTAAGTCTTTATTATTATTTAAAAAATCTCATTTATTATTTTCTTTCCATATCAGAGATTTATGTATATATATATACATATAAATTCTAATTTTTGACCCAATTTTAAATCCAATTTTAACTTAATTAAAATGCATTTCTCGTAAACCTAATTGAAAATGCGCACGTGACCCATCTTCACTCTTTTTTTCTCTTTTGATGTGGTGTGAAAGAAAGAAAATGTACTATATAATTAAATAAGATTATGATAAATTTTATAATAGCATTAAATAATTTTATTTAATTTAATAAATTATAATTTTTATTTAATTTAATAATAAATTAACAATAATAATATTATAATATAATAACCTAAATGAAATGTGTAGAAATTGAAAAAATGACTTTTATCAACTACAACTTCATCTCTTACAATTATCATACATATCCAGCAAATCACTCTTTGTTACCTCATCATTCCCATTCGGACAACGAGCCCATGACCTTGGATTTCCCCATCTCCCTTTCTCAAATCCGCACACGCTTTCAAAATAACAGCAAACTACGCCATGTCAAAGAAAAAAGTAATCGACTTTCCACACTCACCGTTCTGCACAAACTCAGCAATCATCGAATTCCACGACACCACATCCCGCTCATACATATAATCAAAAACCTCTCTGCCAATACCCAATGGTGTTATAAGACACCATATTACTTTGGGGTATTTTTTCGAACACCTTCTGGGCGTAAATCAAGTGGGTACATGTCACACACATTTGGATCAAGAAACGTATATAACCTCTGTCATGTAAAGGTGCATAGTGATCAGAATGATGGAGATATAAAATATCATTATTGTCGTCATCATTAATATCATAATTAAGGGGAAAGTCAAGGTGAGAATTGAAATTAAAGTGGGAATCGTTAGAACTAGAATTGTAGAAGGCGTAAGTGTGATTAGGATTGAAATTTGAGATTGAATAAGTCTGTTTGTTTCTCAGAAAAATTTTTATTAGGATTAACAGAGTACGAGAAAGATAAAGAGAAAAGGAAAGAGAAAAGGAAAAATGATTATATCTGAGTTCTTGAGGATGGCGAAGAGAGGGGAGCAAAGAAAGCAAGCGAGGAAAAAGATTGCATATTTGAGGAACAAAAAAAAAAGGAGATTAGGAATGTGATCATTTTTAATCGCATGTAAAGTTAGAGACTCACATTTGGAGACCCATGTTTTACTCTGTGTAAACTATTCTCTGCATAATCACCCGTTTAAGCTATTTTTAAAATTTTTTTTATTCAATTGGCCATATAATTAATTTTAAGCTTAAATAAATCACTCAAATAGCTCCAGGGTCAAAGTGACCTTTAGTCCATTCAATTATAATTTTAGTAGGCTAAAAATAAAAATTTAAACAATCTTTCGGGAACTTCACACACAAGAAGTTTGGCACTTAGCCTAAGAAGCTCTATAACATTCATTTTGACTCATTTAGGTCTGACCTCTATCCCTTGAACAATGAGACCACTCTTCCAACGACCACCCTTCACGCCTAAAATCCTCACTTCCAATACGTCTCCATCTCTCCCATCCTCATTAAAAAACTCACCCAATTCAACCGATAACCAGCCATCTCCTCTTTCCTTCGGATACCTGTTACTGTTGGCCACAGACCCTGCTTCAGAGTAGGAGTTCCTATCCACTAAGTAGCTGGTGAACCCAAGAAATCCCCGCCCTATTCTTCTTGGGGCACGTGTGTTTGAATCCAAATAAACATCACATTTACTGCTTTCAGTTCCGCTAATCCCCACCGTGGCCTCTGCGGGCGGGTGGTGTAATCCGTAGGCTCCGGTTTTGAGCTTGAACACAAGGTATGCACCATAATTTGTTGCCGGGGACAACATATTAGTACTAATTTTGCCACTCATTTCCAACCAACACACATCGATCAGCTCGGCCACCTGATCAAATCTGTGCACAATAAAAACAAAAGTTAACGGAATCAATTTTCACTGGCTCTAGCATAGTAATATTGTGAAGATTTCTGGCTTAGAAACTGCTGAAATTACTGTTGAATATGTCATAGATATTGTTGAAAGTATCCAGATTTAAAGTCCATGATTTTAGGAGTTTTTTTTGATTTTCTAGCTGTTATTGTTAGTGACTAAAGTTTAGCTAATTAGTTGTTATTATTTCTTATTTTTTGTTGCAAATTCATCCATTTAAGCATTTTTGAATCAATGAAATTATCAGCCTTTTACTTTAAAAATTTTTTAGTTCTATACTATTTTAATAACCTTGAGATTGGTATCAGAGCTTCCTTCTTAAAGGGACTTGTGAGTGAGTTGAGTGAAACCCACCATAAAAACATAAATACCTTGCTTCATTTCATCCATGGATTCTGATACACCATTCACAGCTTTAGCACTACTTGTGTTTAATGGTGAAATTTTTCATATCTAGGCAGCCAGAATGGAGGCACACCTAGAGGCAAATGACCTTTGGGAAGCTGTAGAGGAGGACTACGAAGTTCCTCTATTGCTAGCAAATCCAACAATGGTGCAAATTAAAAATCATAAGGAGAAGAAAACAAGAAAGTCAAAGGCAAGAGTTTTTTTGCTTGCTGCTGTCTCACCAGAAATTTTTACCAAAATTATGAATTTGAAATCAGCATTTAAAACTTGAAATTTCCTCAAAAGCGTATATGAAGGAAATGAAAGAATCAAAGGAATGCAAGTGTTGAATATGGTTAGAGAATTTAAAATGCAGAAAATGAAGGAATCCAAGACAATTAAAAAGTATGTAGATAAGCTTCTCAACATTGTCAACAAAGTAAGGTTACTTGGTTTTGAATTTTCTGACTCTAGAATTGTTCAGAAAATGCTTGTAATCGTTCTTGAAAGATTTGAAGCTGTTATTTCTACCTTGAAAAATACTAAAGATCTGTCAAAAGTTACTTTGGCAGAATTATTGAATGCTTTGCAGGCTCAGGCACAAAGAAGATTAATGAGGGCTGAAGGTTTTGTAGAAGGGGCATTGCGGGCTAGTTGCAAGTCAACCAAGAAAGAAAAAGTAAGGATAAGAAATTCAAAAAAATGAATTTTAATTCACAACATGCAACCAGTATCACCAACAATAGTACTGGAGTAAAAAACAAAGAATTAATCCTTGCAAGCATTATGGAAAAAAAAGTCATCCTCCTTTCAAGTGTTGGAGAAGACTTGATGTCAAGTGTGAAAAGTGCAATAAGTTGGGTCATCATGAGAAAATTTGCAAAAGTAACTTGCACCAAAAGAATGAGGCTGAAGTTGCTGACCTACAAGAGGAAGAACAATTGTTCGTAGCAACCTGTTTTACTAGCAACAACTCAAGTGAATGTTGGCTAATGGATAGCGGATGTACCAATCATATGACTAGTTATCTAGAACTTTTCAGAGATTTGGACAGATCACGAGTATCAAAAGTCAAAATTGGCAATGGTGATTACATCACAGTCAAGGGAAAGGGAACCATAGCCATTAACAGTTGCACAAGTACAAAACTAATTTCCAATGTTATGTATGTACCTGACATTGATCAAAACTTGCTAAGTGTTGGGCAGTTAGTTGAGAAGGGATTTTCATTCATCTTTAAGAAGAAGCAATGTTTGATTAAGGATGCAAATGATGATGAAGTATTCCGAATCAAAATGAGAGGCAAAAGCTTCTCACTTGATCCAATGAAGGGGAAACAAGCAGCTTATCCAGTCATCAGAAACAATGCAGAAATCTGACATAAGAGGCTAGGTCATTTTCATCATACGACAGTGCTAAGTATGCAAAGAAAGATGTTGGTCCATGGCTTACCTCACTTGGAATTAGAATTACCAGGTTGCAAGGCTTGTCAATATGGCAAACAAGCAAGACTTCCATTCCAAAAATCTGCC
>CATIWR010121958.1:0-85261 GCA_949677035.1 Omphalea diandra | reverse complement strand
AGTTGGTTTCTATTTCGTTAAAAACCATATATTCTGTGTGGAAATTATTATTATTATTTTCTCTTCTAGCTATCATTTCCAATTGTCTTCATGCTGATATCAATAATATTGCATCCGATTGTGATGTAGAAAAAATAATGCTAGATATATAAACGTAAAGGGAGAATTATCTACTAATGCGTTAGACGTATATTCAATAAATTTACTATTCTTCTATATACTTCCTGGCTATGAGAGTTTTACGCACGATAATAGGATACTCTGAGATGCATTTTTTAGAATGCATCCTTTAAAGTACCATAAGATAATGACAATAGCATTCATATGCATTTCCTTAATTAAATTAAATGTAAAATTTATAATTTATTAATTTAGCTATTTGATATTTCTTGGAGGCTACTATCTTTTTTATGTTGGATATATGAATTGCGATTGTTAATCTTTTATAGAGGTCAAAGATATTGTTTGAATAAATTGAGACATGGTCATCAACCAATATTTGCAAAAGAAAAATTTCAACTTGAAATGCTCTTTTTTTTTTTTTTTTTTTCGAGAGGAAAAACTTGAAATGCTCTTGGGCAAAAAATTATCATTGAGAGGTGTTTAGTATTGTTGAAACTTAGATGGGCCATCTTAAGATGCACAAATTGATATCCTGTGAAAATTATGTGCAAAATTATTGAAGTATATGTGATATCATAAGGTTGAACATGGATACAAATCCATTGGTAAATGAATAAACAAACTAATGAAGGGACACAAGATGAAATGTATGAAGATTTAATTAGAGGTCCTGAGACAAGTTCTACATGTAATAATTTCAGAAAAAAATTATCTATTAAGATGTTTGAATCTTGACAATAAACTAGGCATGATTAGGGTTTCATTCTAACAATTATCGTCAGTTGTATTTCCTTTCATTAGTGATAAAAATTATTATCATTAATAATTTATTAATTTAAATTATTGTTTTATTGATTTTAAGACTTTTTTTTATTAATGTATGTGAGAATGATACAATCATTTTTATTAATTTTTAATCAGTGAGTTATTTTTCAGTATAATTTATACACTTTTTTACATAAAGATATTTTTTTTTCTAAAATATATAAATATTCATTCTTTATGTCATATAACATTGTAAGAATGACTCAAATCACTAGTCAAACTAATGTTGCAGCTTCAAAGGATAGGAGAAAAAAAGTTACCAATGCTCATAATATTAACCCTTAAAGATCGTGCACTAGATGGATTTACATATATGATGTCTTGCTTGTTGAATGCTTGATGGTTCTTAATAAAAGTGGTTGAAAGGTAAATAATAGTCAATTTAGGTTTGGCTACTAACATGAAATTAAGAAGTTTATGAAACAAAAGATTCTTAGATATGATATAAAGGCTAAAGTCTCATTTTGACTCTGGTTAAACATTTAAGCCAGAGATATCATGCAATTTGTGAAATGTTAGGTCCTAAGTGGCTTTAAAATGGATTTTAGTGCCAAATGCATTTTAAGTGATCCAAAAACTTATGATAATAGAGTGAAAGTAATATTTAAAAATTCAATTTTTAATAAAATTATTATTATTATTATTTTATAATTTTATAAAGTAAAATGATTAATTTTTTCTTTTTCACTTTTAATAGAGTCATCCAAAATTCTCTAAGGTTAAGGAACAAACCCTTTCCTTTTTTATGATGAGTTGGCTATAATTTATGAAAAAAAGATAGAGTAGAGGGGAAAAGTGCAATAGCACCAAGTGACATAGAGAAGGAAATTAATAAGATGGAAGAGCAAGGGCAATAAGACCAATATGAAACACCATATATGCTTGTTAGTCCAACAAGTACTAGCAATAATTAAGATGAGACAAATTCTTTTACTTATTTGATATCTACTCCAGTAACTAATAAAAATAAGAAAGTAAGAGGAGAAATATTGGAAGCTATAAAGAAAATGGCCAATGAGATGAACAAGTTAGGATCTTTGATGACTATTACTGGACAGTGTATATCGGCAAACTTACAAGTTATTCTGAATATAAATCTGCGGCAAATAATAAAAGCATGACAGTAAATCCTGAGCTGATAAAAGTTCATAGTTTATCGATAAATGAAATTATTAAGATAAGAAGAAAGATTATATTCAATCCCTTATAAACCGTTTACTTTTTTAGTTTTCATGAAAAATTCAAGAAAGCTTCTGTGTTTAACTTATTGATCCTATTGAACTTTTTCCTTTTTTTAAATTAAAAATAGACATTGCATAAGTTAGAGTCATGTTTTTTTTTGTTTTTTTTATATAGTTTTAGACTCAAAAGAGCTATTATTGTAATTATTATTGTTATTATTATTATCATCAACATCATCGTCCTCGTGGTCATCAATATCAATATCAATAATATTATTATTTTATCAATAATTTATATAATATTATTTTTGATTGGTCCTTTTATTATATGAAATTATAAGGTATTTTAAATAGTCATTTAACATCTTTTCTATGGAATTGATATGTGAATTAAATACAAATAGTTAAAAAAGTAGTTTTGCTTTTCTGAAGGAAAAATGTTAAAATGTCTGTCAAATATAAAAATTCATGAATTTCTTATAAGTGGAGGTAACAATTCCTAACTTATTTGAAAATTTAATTCGACCTTGTTCAAAAATGACCCGAATACGATTCAAAACAAAACTTGAAATGATTTCAAAAATTTTTATATCAAACCTATTGCATGGGTCAATCCAAATTTTTTTTATCTTGATTTTATTTGTTGGTCGACGCGAATGATCTAATTTAAATTATTGAAAATATTTAAAATAATTTTTTATTTTAAAAATCAAAATTATGAGTAATTGAACTTGATATTACTCAAAATCTAAAATGATTTAATTCTCTTTATGTATTTTGATCCAATGATCTAATTCATTTGCTACCACAAGTGATGAAATTTAAGTATACTTGAAAAAAATGTGACTCCAAAATCACCTGATTTAAATTTGTCCTTCATCTAAAAATAATTACCCTGAAAATATAATATTTTAAAGAATTTCTATAAAAATAAATCATTAGTGAATGAAACGTGTCCTAAATAACAAATTTAGTTTTTGGTAATGTTTTCTTTGAAAGGAAAAGGTGGGCAAAGGTAAACGACGAGAATGAAAGTGATATGATTCTAGTTAGCTTCCATCATAAGGATTCACTCAAGAACAAAGTATTAAGGTCAAGAGCATGCATAAAGAAGGATACTGATGGAGATCAAAGTGCTAGCAAGTATTTTCAAGATCCATTGCAAGGAATTGGTCATCTAATGACTAGGACAAAAACTAAAAGAATGAAAGAAACTTTTCAAGGCTTAATCATGGAAGTGCAAGAGGAAATTAAAGAATCTTCTTCAAGTTAAAATCAAGTCCTTTGTATCTTAATTGCATGGAAGGAATCTTAACAAGAAAACTACAAGTCAAAAGAAACTTGTTTAAACGTAGAAACATGGCACATGGCCGTGTGCACAACCATTTTCCTGAGAAGCATAACCATGCTTTGAGGTGACAATATCGAACAAAAAGTGGTTGCACTACCAAGCACATAGCGGTACATCAAAAATGAGTAACAAGCAAATCAGGATCATGCAAATGCACGACCGTGCATCTTGAGCTGCAATTCGGGATTCTTTTTTTGTTAGTCATTTTTTAGTTTGTTTGCTTCCTTTTTAGTAAGTATTTTGTCTAGAATATATTTTCTATTTAGATAAGACTTTGTTTAGGAATGTAAGATATTTTCTATGTAGGAAAACTCTCTTCATAAGGATTTATATAAGCAATAGCCTTGTATTGCAAAAAATAATTAATCTTTAATCAATTTTATTAAGTTTTGGCAAGTTTATGCTTTGCTTTCTTATGTTCTTGGTAGTATACAAAATTAGACTTATCAAAAGAGTGATCAATCTTTGTGGCTCTTCAAGATTAGGGCTTTAAGGACTTAGTTTTCTTAGGGTTTTAATCTTTTGATCGATAACTTGATTTCTAAACTTTCTTGGACAAAATAACAATTCATATAAATAGTTCCTAGGGCAAGTCTCCTAACAAGTTTTTTATTAGTTGGTATCAGAGCTCGACTTTTAGAATCATGTTACGTATCCTTTATTTATTATTTGTTTTCTTTGTTTCGTTTCTCTAAATCTTCTTTTTCTAGTTTTATTTTTCATCTATCTACCTTTTTGTATTTCTTTTGTTTCTTTTTTTGTGATACATGTCAATCGAATTGAATGCCATTGATTTCAAATTATTAGTGTTTGGTTTTAATTTACATATTTGAAGTTCGCAATTTTCTATAATTATTAGGTTTTAAATTGTCATTATTAGAGTTCGCATCACTTGAACTCAAAAGTGTTGGTTTGATCTTTTATTTAAAAAAAAAAGTGAATTGAAAAAAAGTAGAAAAAAAAGAAATGGAAAGAAAAGAAATTGAAAAAAAAAAAAAGCAGTCACAATATTCATCCTAAACGAAAAAGGATTTTGTCTCAATTTACTTTGGGCACAATTGAGTTATTTGTTTTCTTTGTCTCTTTGTACAAATTGATTTCTTTGTGTCTTTGATTTATTGTATTCTAATTATTTCTTTCATATGTTCTTTACCTCTTTTTGAGTTTTCTTTTTTTTCCTGCTTCTATTAATCAACTTTCATTGTGATTCAGTTTTGCCTCAACTAAATCTCTAAAAGTTTTAATCTTTGAGGTTGTCGTCAGTTATTGATTGCTCTTGAGATTTGTTGATTTTGATTCTTTTAAGAGCATAATGAAGGCTAGCTTGAGAGGTAAAAGGAAAGAATGATAAGTTTAGTAGAGGGTAAAAGCCTAATTTGTATGAAACACGAGTGTGACTAAATCTTTTTTAGAGTAAACACGCGAGAGAGTGATTTGTGAGGTTCTTCTTATTTTCTTCTTATTTCAGAATGACAGGTTAGGAGAAGGATTCTTAATTTAAGTCCTTCATGAAAGAAATGTTAAATGGATTATCAAAATTAAACCACAGGGTGAAAGGAATAGAAAAGAGGCAAGTTACTAACAACACCCCCACCACAATAATAAAGCAAGTAAGAAAGGACAAGTGGCAATGTGAAGATGATAAAAGCTAACAATGGCCAACAAAGCAACAATAACAAACTGAAGGTTCCAAAATTTTGTGGAAAAAGTGGTTTCCAAGAGTACTTAGCATGAAGGCAAGCAAATAAAAAGAGGGTCGAGAGGCTACCATTTTGATGAGGTCAACTTGCAACCTAATGATAGGGTGGTGAGACAAATCAATTCAAAAAAAACTAAATCTAGTTTTTCATGGGAATACTAAAGGGTGGACAACAAATTTGTCTCAACAACAAAAAAAGAGGTTAAGAAAAAAGATGAGGTTATTGTTTCAAAAAGTACAATTAAAATTCAAACTTTACATGATAATACAAGTGTTGGCTGCCAAGAATTTGAGCATGTTACTTTCCAAAGCCCAAATAAAAGATCAACGATTATATTGGAGAATGGTGATCTAAAAAATACTAGCATATATGATGATGAAATGCCACTAATTGAGGTTTGTTCCAAAGCTTAAATTGAAAGTCCCACACACAAGTGAGAATGATGATGATGATCTCAAAGAAGATGATAAAATAATAATGAGTGAGAGAGAAAATGCGCATGAAAGAGAAAAAGAAATATTTATGCAATAAAAGGAGAGCTGTGAGAAAACCATAGAGAGGCGTGAGATAAGAGAGAAAAAAGGAGAGCTTAAAGAGAATACACAAAATAAAAGAGATGTGCATGCAAAAGCAAAAGTGCGTGCAAGTGTAAAATCTTTAAGTGAAAGAGACTGATGTGAGGGAAACCTACTTTCTCTAGCATCCATAACCATGTCTTTGTTCCAAGAGGCATATTTTGCTACTATTGATTTATATGATATTTTGTATAGTGCTTTTGTGTCTCTTTTAAAGGGTTATGAAGGTTTTTTTTTTTTCGAAAAAGAGTAGAAAGGATCACCATCCATAGGAAAAGATGAACATCAAATAGATTTCATTATTGGTTCCATGGCCATTCAAGAAAAAGAAAGTACATTAATGGAAAAACGTGAAGTTGAAAAGGAATTATTTTCTGCAAAATCAATTATTGCATCTTTGTGCAAAGAGGAATCTTTTATTTCTCAAAATTGTTTTGTTTTTAACATTCCTAAGTTTTCTTTTGGTAAACTTTTGTGTTGTAGAAAACTTTATTTTCATTCTAAGTTTAGTTTTCCTTTTAATGATTCTAGGTTTTCTAAATATTGTTTTGCTAAACTCAAAATTTCTTTATCTAGTATTTGTGTTTCCTTTTTAAAAGTGTTCAATGTTTTAATGTTTGATCATACTAGGTAGAGAAAGTATTTTTGCAATCGGTGTTATACAAATGTTTTCTTATTTAGGTAGAATACCTTCAAGTTTTGTTTAGATTAATATGTGCCATTTGTGTTTGAACCTGGTGGAAAGGTTTAGGTATGCATTTGGTGTTCTAAATTTCCCTTTGTGATCGCATGGATTAATTTCCATAAAAGGAGATTACAAGGTAAGATAAATATGGTTACTTATGCTCTATCACAAAGATGTGAACTTCCTTCTACTTTAAATACTAAATTCTTAGGTTTTGAAAGCATTAAAGAGTTTTATATGTATGACCATGATTTTAGCAAGTTCTTTCATAATTGCAAAAAGGTTGCTTTTGAAACCTACTTTAGGCATATTAGATTATTGTTTTCAAATAATCAATTGTGTGTGCCTAGATGCATTTTGTATGAGTTTCTAGTTAGAAAAGCACATGGAGAGGATTTAATAGGATACTTTGGTGTGCTAAAAGTTTTAGATGTTTTGCATAAACACTCTTATTGGTGTAACGTGCAATTGGAAGTGCAAATGATTAATGATAGATGAGTTGCATGTAAAACAACTAAAACCAAAAATAAACCACATAGTTTATACTTGACTTTACTTGTTCCTAAAATATTTTGGACTAATTTTCTATGAATTTTGTTTTAAATTTGCCTAGGTCCAAATGTTTTAATGATTCAATTTTTGTGGTGATGATATATTTTATTGCATGTTACAAAATCACTATTGCTATTAACCTTGATAACTTGTTTTTCAATAAGATTGCTAAATTGTGACTTGTGTTTGATCCCAGTTAAAATACTTGGAACTTACATGGTAAGTTTAGTGTTATATATTTTTTTATATTAGGTCTTATATTTCTTCTTATCTTGCTGTAGGTTAAGATTCAATGAATCTTTTTGAAGAGAGTGGATATGATATGATCCTAGTTAGCACCTATCATAAGAATTCACTCAAGGACAAAGGACTAAGGTTGAGAGCATGTGTAAAGAGGGATAATGATGGAGATCAAAGTGCTAGCAAAGTATTTCCAAGATCTATTGCAAGGAATTGGACATCCAATGACTAGGGCAAAGACTAAAAGAAAGAAAAAAACTTTACAAGGATTAATCATGGAAGTGAAGAGAAGAAATTAGAGGATTTTCTTCAAGTCAAAATTAAATCATTTGTACCTTAATTATATGGGAGGAACCTCAACAAAAAAGCTACAAATCATAAGAAACTTGCTTAGAGGTAGAAACATGGTGCACAACCATGCTTTAAGGTGACAACATTAGACAAAAAGTGGATGCATGACCATGCATCGAAGATGAGTAACAAGCTCATTAGGATCGTGCAAACATACGACTGTGTATCTTGAGTTGCAATTTGAGATTCTTTTTTTGTTACCTGTTTTTGAGTTTTTTTGCTTCATTTTTAGTAAGTATTTTATCTAGTATGTATTTCCTATTTAGATAAGACTTTGTTTAGGAATATAAGATCTTTTCCATGCAGGAAAACTCTATTTGTAAGGCTTTATATAAGCCATAGCCTTGTATTACGAAAAACAATTAATCTTTAATCAATTTTATTGAGTTTTGGCAAGTTTATACTTTGTTTTCTTGTGTTATTGGTAGAACACAAAATTAGACTTACCAAATGAGTGATCAACCTTTGTAGCATCTTCAAAAGTGGAGTTTTAAGGACTTAGTTTCCCTAGAGCTTTAATCTTTTGATCAACAACTTGATTTGTAAGCTTTCTTAGACAAAATAATAATTCATATAAAAAGCTTATAGTGCAGATCTCCTCGCGGGTTATTTATCAAAAAGGGTAATTTTTAATAATATTATTTAAAAAACATATATATTTTTTTTACTTTCCATTTGGTTAATGAATACAATTGCAATAAATTTTTAAATTTTGAATATAATCGATTATTTTAGAAAGATTGAATATAATTACAAATGTGTAACAATATTTGAGTTTGTTTAGGTATTAGGCTTCTTTTTTTTTTAAAAAAAAAAAAAAGAAATACATTTTATTTTAGTAGTGAAACAGTATATTAACAAATTCTTTTTATTATAAAATATAAAAAGTTTAAATTTTGTTCTTAGAATACCAAAATTAAAGAGTTGAAAAAAATTTGAAAAAGCTACTTTAGTTTTGTAATTCATCCAACGATACATCCCCATATCTACTCATTGGAAGAATCAAGTGTTATAAATAATTTAATTTTAATAGAAGCATAAATTTAAAAATTTTATATTATTATGAGCTAATATATAAATAAACTCTTCAAAATACTAGCTTTGAGTTTTCCTTATATATATAATAATAATGATGATGATCCAAATTTTAGTTGGATTTAAGATTTTCAACCATTGTGTAATTATTCTAATCTAAATCTAAAAATGAACCATTTTACTTTCCTTCAGTAAAGAGTTTGTTGTATCCTTCATTGAGTTTGGTGGAGATTCTTGCTCATCTAATGGTGATTAGGTGTTTTGGATTTGCAAGGTTTAAAGTTGGTGTTGAATTGTTTAAAAGTGTTGAAGTAAAATTTCATTTTTATAGTAGTATTATTATTTATTATATTTATTAAATGATATTAAAGTAAAAAATTCAATGTCAACAACACATTTAATACAATAAATTTTAGTATATTGTTTATTATTTAGAATATTATATTTAATTTTTCAATGTTTATTATTTTTTTTTTGAATAAGATAGTTTATTATTGTGAGTTATATTAAAAAAAGGGATGTGGTATTATTTCGAGATTTTTTTTTTCCGAATTTACAGGAGTAAATTTTTACCATTTGATTGTTTGCTATTAGTAAAAGTTTTAGCTCTTGAAAAATATTTAAAATATGTTGCATGCTAGCTGATGTATAAGTTTTATATTTATTTTTTTGACGATGTGATTCATATAATAACTTAACAGTTTTAATATATTTTTTTATAACATTAAAAATATGATGGTATCTTTATTTTTTTATGGTAATATTTGTTTAATAATTTAAATCGGTACATAGTCATCAAAGTTATATGTTTGTAAAGAAATTTCAAGTTGATCTATTATAATGTTGTTTAATTTATTATTTGAGTATGAGACTGTAGTTGTTTGTAAAATTAGAAAAATAATATGTTATTGTGATGAGACTTTGAATTTTTATAATATTATTATTATGTTTATTTTTTACATGATTTTTTGTTAGTTCACTTCATTGAGACTTGATTTGGGCCTCATGTGCATCATTGATTTTATTAGCAATACTGTTAAGTTTTGTGAAGTGAGGTGTGATAATTTTATTATAGAGATTGTGACTTTTTTTTTTTTTTGCTTGAATTTGAGTTAATTTTATAATGATGCATGACTATATGTTTTAATGTTATTTAATATAATAGATTTAAGGAGTTAATTTCATTTATTTCCATTAAATTATTTATGTTAGCAGATTCCTTGAAAGTTTTTTTTTTCTTATAACAATTTGTAGATTTTTTTATTATAATTGATTTAATGATAATTTTGGGTTTTAAATTTTTATTTTTAATTACTATTGATGATAAGGGAGCCCAACAGACAATAACAGTTGTATCCATGATTCAATGATCGATTGATGTCTAATGGGTTTTATAAGTCTTAACAATGATTTGCCATATCGGCAAAAATAAAACCAAACTTAAAGGAAATTCGTCACATCAACATTTTTGTTTCAGTCATTATATATATATATATATATATAATGATTTTCCTATTTGACTTATTATACATTATATGTACATAAATTTAAAAAACAAAAAATCCATAATGCATATCAAAGGTCATTACATAATCAATGATCCAAATTATCATTACAACTAAGACCCATCCTTAGAACATACTTTTTAAATAATTTTGGTTGTAAGCTTTTTTTTAAAGGGTTTGCAACATAAGTTCCGTATTGAGATGCTAAATAGACACTATTTGTTTATGAATCTCTCTTCAACGATAAATATTTTAACTTCATGTTTCACACTTTCAAATATTTGTTATTTTTTAAAGCAGAATATTATTGTGGAGTTATCATAATAAACTTTTAGTGGTTTGGTAATGGTGTCAACTCCAAATCTTGAAATAAAATTTTACATCCACAATGCATGAATTATGGCTTCAAATCGTGCCACAAATTTTGCTTTCATAGTGGATGAAGCAATTATTTTGTACTTTTTTCATGATACCGTTGTCTCTACTAACATAAACATATAATCAAATGTGGGCTTTTTATTGTCAAGGCATCTAGTAAAATTTCAATATGAATATCCAATCACTTTCAATTTATTGGATCTCTTATATGTGATCATGTAACTTTTTATTCTTTGTAAGTTCCTGAATAATTTCTTTGTAGATTTCTAATGATCAACTTTAGGATTTCTTTAATATATACCTAACATTCCAACTGCAAAACTAATGTTTGGTCTAGTATAGGTTTGCAAGTACATTAAGCTTCTAACAACAGAAACATATGGAATTGATTCCATTTCTTTACATTTCACATCATTCTTCAGACATTGCATAAGACTAAATTTATCACCTTTTGTATGGGAACAACTCCAAGTGAACATTTATTCATATTGAAATTTTTAAGAATTTTTTTGATATAAGCCTTATGAGACAATCTTAATAATCTTGATGATCTGTTATGAAAAATTTTTACTCCAATCACATAAGACGTCTCTTCGATATCTTTCATTTTAAAGTTCTTTGCAAGAAATACTTTAGTCTTATGCATTATACTTCAATCATTAGCAACAAGCAAGATGTCATCAACATATAGTACCAAAAACATAAACTTATTCCCATTGATCTTTTGGTATATACATTAATCAACTATATTTTCTTTAAAACCAAAAGATTTAATAATAGTATTGAACTTACTATAACATTGTTGAGAAACTTGTTTAAATCCATATATTGACTTTTTAAATTTACACACCTTTTGACTCTTTCCTTCCATGAATTATCCTCGTATTGATCCATGTAAACCTCCTCTAAATCTGCATTTGAAAAAGTTATATTTACATCCATTTGATATAATTATAAATCGTAATGAGCTATCGGTGCTATAATTGAATCTTTCTTAGAGATTGGAGAAAATGTCTCTTTATAATTAATGTCACTTTTTTTAGTATAACCCTTTGCAATAAGTCTGACTTTATATCTTTCAATATTGCCTTTAGAGTTGCACTTTGTTTTAAAACGCACTTACACCCTAAGTCTTTTATAATTTTCTGGCAATTTAACAAGATCTCAGACATTGTTTTCCTTCATGGATTCAACTCATCTTTAATAATATTAATCCATTTATCTAATTCAACATGTTCGATGGCTTGTGAATATGAAACTAGATCCGTATTGATTTCAATATCGAAATTTGACACTTACAAAAATACTACATAATTATCTGAAATAATCAATCCACTTACTTTTTGAGATTTCCTATATGTTATTCCTTATGGTTTACCTGAATCAATCATACGTGAGTTAGCTACTTGATGGGATTGTTCTTCATTCAAATATTATTCAGTATTATCAATATGTCCTTCAACATCCCAAACAATATTTGACAAAGTACTTGATAAAAGAACCTTCATATGTGAAAGAATATTTACAATAATTTCCTTTATCTTCATATCATGTCATTCATCACTCCCATTAACATCACCATTCTCAATAAATTTTTCATTTCAATTTTCCACAATTTTTGGACTATGCTTAGGATAATAAAATATGTATCCTCTAGATTTCTCTAGGTAACCAAGAAAGTAACCATTAATAGTTTAAGAATCAAATTTTCTTTTATATGGATTATAAATTCTCACTTCCACTGTATAACTCCAAATACACAAGTATTGTAAACTAGGTTACTTTCTTGTCCATTACTCAACAGGAGTCTTTTGAACTACCTTACTAAGAACCATATTTAATAAATATGGCATAGTTTTAAGCGCTTGCATCCACAATGATTTGGGTAGAGAAGAGTTACTCAACACATTCGTAATCATATCTATTAAAGTCCATTTATGTCTTTCTACAATACCATTTCATTGAGGTGTACCTGACATTATATGTTGTGCACATATGCCATGACTTTTAAGGAATTTTGCAAAAGGACCGAACACTATCCATACTCATCATATTTTTCATAATATTCACCATCTCTGTCAAATCTTACAATTTTCACTTTTCTATCTGATTGCCTCTTAATCTCCTTTTTCATGAAGTGTGTGTGTGTGTGCGCGTCTAGATATATATTTAAAATAGTTCAGATCGATTGAGTTATTTAAATAGGATAAAGATTAATAATCGATATTATTATAAATTATTATTTCAACTCAAGTCAGATAGATTTTTTTGGATATTTTAATTTTTTTAATTTTAAATATTTTCAGTGTAATTAATCGATCTAATTCGATATATTTAAGATTCATGTTTACCCCTCTCTAATATGATATATTTGTATTTGGTAAACGGTAACAAAGGGATCTGATATTTTCGATGATTCATTGTTTCCACCTCTAAAGTGATGGAATAAAAATTGTAAAACTGAAAATTTTATGGAAATTACCATGAAGTCCACTTTATTCCTATATTTTTATATAAAAGGCAGATTTCACTGAACAAAATTATTATTTAGAACATAGTCTCACCTATTTTCTTTTAATTTGATTAAAATTTGATTATTTTTTAATTAAAGACCACTTCAACATTACTGAACAAAAGGACTGGTCAATAATTTCGCCTAATGATTTGTTGTCTCTAGTCACATCTGTAGAGTTTCAACGGTAAAGCCCTAAAATTAACGTTGTCAACAGAACGTTAGCAATTCTGCCCAACCTGGCAACTTATCGACCGACTTCTAAAACCATTAGTGCAAGGTATTTGGATCGAAATTTTTTTATTTAAATGAAAAAAGAAGTTAAGAAAAGTGGCGGAAAACTAGAGATGTAATTTAAACGAAGTTAATTAATATTTTTTAAAAAAGATTAATGGATGCAAAATTATATAAAATCTTTTCATTTTATTTTTTAATTTTTAATTTGAGATTTAATAAAAATAAATATATATAAATTTTCAATTATTATTTATTTTACTTATATTATAAAAAATTCATAAATAAATTTAATTAAAATTTGTGTTAACAGATCATAACTATTTTTTTCTAAATTCTAAATTTTTATCAAAATTACAAAAAAATGAAAAATAAAACCTGGACATTAATAATTTTGATTTCTTCGTTTCAATGTAAATATATATATTACTCTCATTTATTAAATTTTATGGATTTATTAAATTAAAATTTTGAAGAAAATACATAAGTAAGCGAGCCCATGCCTGGATGTGACATGTCACAGCTGTCGAAAGTAATGTATTTCTGCTGCTTCACAAGACTCCTATACTACAAACCATTAAACAGATATAAATATGTATATATATATATTCTCTAAGTTAAATCTTTTTCCTTTGTTATGAACCTCGAATTACTTATGTTTCAAGCATTAACTGCGTACTGATTTAGTAGTCCAGTGTTTGAGTGCTTGAGTTTTAAGAACATAAAATTCATCAATTTTATTGCATTAAAAATATTATGTTTTTATAAATCAATATCATTATTATTTATTATGAATTTTACATATTTCATGTCGGTTGTAAATTATAATATTATATAAATTAGTAATAAAGAAAATTAATAATTTTTATAATTTTGTCATGAATTTTAATTTATGCATCAGCTTTTTAATTTTATTATTATTCAAAATTTTAAATATAATATGAAAAATCAGAACACGGTATACAAAAAAAGAAAAATTATGTAAAAATATTAATCAAATATATCAAGTAATGGGAAAAATCTTTTACCTTCCTTGGCATTATTGATAAAAGTGATAATATATGGATTTTCGTAGTTAGCACGTTTCTATGAAATTGTTGTTGTTTTGTAAAAGAGTGATTTTGTTTTGACTCTAATGTATTTATGTTATATTAATAGAAAAAATAAAAATATATTTATAGAAAATTTGTATTATTTTTTTTTTTGTAAAATTTACTAACTTAACATCTTGACATGAACAAAAGAAAGAATCACCTTTCTAAAAAAAAAAAAAAAAAAAGGTACGACTTTCTGCTCAACTTTGCAATGTTTGAAACCTCAACCTTTCTGTCCTGATTTTGAAATTATCTTTTAACAAAATAATTCCTATTTAATCATGATTTCTTAATTTATGATGTAAAAAAGTATTTTTTTAACCAAATATTTCGAAGCTAGAAAAGATATTTTAAAAGATCATATCAATTTCTTGAAAAAAATTATAAATAGGAGAAAAAAATATATTGTTATTGGGCATTACAAATGGAAATATTCTAATACAAATTTCAGTTTGCTTCAAATACATCTTTTTAGGAATCTTAAAATCATTCCATAAAAATGAGATTTGAGCAACAAAATTTCATGGACAAAAATTTGTTTTTAAAAGTATAAGTAAGATTTTATTTTATTTTTCACACATATAATTAGTATTTTTAATTGGAAGATTTTATATAAAAAATAAAGAAAAAGAAAATCAAAAGGCCATTAAATGCCAAGAAATCTGTTGGAGGTCTCTGTACTCTCTATCTTTCCTTAATAGAGTTGAGAGTCATAAATTCACCACTCTCTCTCTAATTCCCATAAAAAAACCCAAACAGAGCATAACCCTGTGTTCCCACCATTCTCTATCCCCATATATACATACATGGCAAGTTGGGAGAACCGGAGGTCAACTACACCACCATCATCATAGTTCCGGCAACCGGCTGGTGAGGCTGTGTTGGGTGAATGCTAGTGCTAGCCACACCCATTTGCTTTCTTTCTTTCTTTTATGAATTGTCAGCGCTTAAATTAATCACTTTGTAAAATAAAGCCCACCCTTTTTTTACTTTTCCTTCTTTAAAGTTATTGAGAGAGAGAGACTGATATAGTCCACAGTCGTTTCTTGACCAGCCACACCGCCACTTCCCTCTCTATCTTCTACTTCTCCTTCTTCTTATCGTTATAATAACGATATATATGTTAATATTAACTGATTTATTTTAATCATATTTTCCATTTTTATCATTTTCTTTTGTCAACTGACGAACTGGAACAACGCAAACTCAACACAGAGTTGGTAGACATACAGATTGGTCACCTACAATTACAGATTTTCTCCTTTTTCTCGAAGAGCACAAGTGAAACAAAAAAAGAGCCTTGTTTTGGTTCTCTTTCTCTCGAAACCCAGTTGAGAACTTTGTCTTCTACTTTTCCATTTCGTTATCTTTCTTTTTATTAGTTAAGCAAACAAAAAGAGGAAGAGAAAGTCTACATTTTCATGTGATATGAAGAAGAAAAAGATTTGAATGATAATAAAGCCATGGTGGATCGGCGAATCGTATTGCCATTCGCTTTTCTACTCCTTGTGTTACAATTCCACCCCGCATTTCCCCAGCAAGGACAGATACTGCGTTCCCCTGCTGAACGAGTTGCTCTTCTCCAACTCAGATCCTCTTTAGGCATACGAAGCAAGGAATGGCCAAGAAAAGCTGACCCTTGCTCCAATTGGACGGGCATCACTTGCAGCAACGGCACCGTTTCTGGGGTCAATATTTCTGGGTTTAGAAGGACCAGAGTCGGTGCCCTAAACCCACAATTTGCAGTTGATGCACTTGCCAACCTCACTCAGTTAAGTTCCTTCAACGCGTCAAGATTCCCGCTTCCTGGTTCTATACCTGATTGGTTTGGTCAAACTCTTGCTGCTTATCTTCAACTTCTTGATCTTAGTTTCTGTGACATACGTAATGCTATTCCTGCTAGTTTAGGGAATCTGACGAAGTTAACGGCTCTTTACTTGACTGGTAATTCTTTAACGGGTGCAATTCCATCTAGGTTGGGTCAATTGGCGTTGCTTTCGGTTCTTGATCTTTCTACCAATTCGCTTACGGGATCTATTCCTGTGTCCTTTGGTTCGCTTGGGAACTTGACAAGTTTTGATCTTTCTTCCAATTTCTTATCTGGTTCCATTCCTTCTGGCATTGGTATGCTTTTGAAGCTTCAGTATTTTAATCTTTCAAATAATCAGTTGTCATCTTCAATTCCAGCTCAGCTTGGGGGCCTTGCTCAGTTGGTTGACCTTGATCTCAGCTTCAATTCATTGTCCGGGTCAGTGCCAGTGGAATTAAGGGGGTTGAGGAATTTGAGGAGAATGCTGATTGGCAACAATACGCTTGATGGGTTCTTGTCCCTCAACTTGTTTCCTGCTCCAAGTCAGTTGGAGATTGTGCTTTTGAAAAACAATAATTTTACTGGTGCTGTTCCTGCAGTGCTGTGGACAATGCCTCGATTGCGCCTCCTTGATATCTCTGGCAACAATTTCTCCAGTTTCCTGCCGAATACTAGCTTGAATGCTACTGTCACTACTGCACAATTGAATCTATCCGGTAACTTGTTTTATGGAAATCTAACGCCTATACTTAGAAGGTTCAGTTCTGTTGATCTGTCTGGTAATTATTTCGAAGGTAGGGTTCCAGATTATGTTCCTGGCAATGCTTCTCTTGTTAGCAATTGTCTCCAAAATGTGTTGAATCAAAGAAACTTGACTGAATGTGCATCCTTTTATGCTGAAAGGGGCCTGACTTTTGACAATTTTGGACTCCCAAATTCCACAAAGCCTCCTGCAGGAGAAACTAAAGGGAACAGTAACAGAAGAGTTATCATATTGGCAAGTGTTCTGGGAGGCGTTGGACTTATTATCATTTTGACATTACTAGTGCTGCTGCTCCTCCTTTGCACCCGTAAACGGGGCACTACAAATCAAAGAGGGGTTGGTGTTGAGCCAGTTCCTACTGGTAGTACTCCACCCCCTCCTGATGTTTCTATCAACTTTTCAAGTTTAGGAGACACTTTCACATATCAGCAGCTACTTCAAGCCACTGGTGACTTCAATGATGCAAACCTCATCAAACATGGCCATTCAGGGGATCTCTATAGGGGTATCTTGGAAAATGGGGTTTCTGTAGTCATAAAAAGAGTAGATATACAGTCCACCAAGAAGGATGCGTACTTAATTGAATTGGACTTTGTCAATAAAGGCTCACATCCTAGATTGGTTCCACTCTTGGGACATTGCTTAGAGAATGATAATGAGAAGTTCCTGGTTTACAAATATATGCTGAATGGGGACTTGTCAAGTTCATTGTACAGGAAAACCAGTTCAGAAGATGATAGTTTACAGTCATTAGATTGGATCACACGATTAAAAATTGCATTAGGAGCAGCAGAGGGTCTATCATGTCTGCATCATGAATATACACCACCCATTGTGCACAGGTAATGACTTGCTCATGCACCTTTACATCACTTTCTTGCAACTTCCTACTTATTCCCATGATTTAGTTGTTCTTGTGCAATAATCTAAAAATATCTCACCTTTTTAAGAAAAAATCACACAAAAATAATTACAGGTGATGCTTTGTTCAATCATTCTATAAACTACTAATGCATTAAATCAGCTGGAATGCCTTGTCTTGGGACAATCATTTAAGTAATTTTGAACGATAAGAGTACTTTGTTGAGGTTTAGCCTTATTTATGAGCATTCCTTTGTGAATGTAGTGATTGGTAGTGGGATGCGGTTCTGTAAGGAACATGTCATCCAGCATTAAAAGTTTAAACCCCTTGATTTTACAGAGCTTGAAGCTCACATGAAGTCATAAATAACTTGTGTGCAATTGCTTGAGCCTGAGTTGTGTCAAAGACTCTTGCATTACTTCAACCATAAGAACTGTACCTAAATCCTGCTTTAGGAGAATATATTGTAATAGCATTATTTTGCTGAAAAATTCATATGTAGAAAGCATATTGGTTAAGCAAGTTTCTTTATGGTATTATCGTGGTCACGTGGCCCAACCAAACATGGTCCTTTGAACATTAATGAAACCTGACATAGACATGAAAACACATCCTAAATCCTATTTAAGTGAATTAATTTAGTTATTTCATATTGATACCAAAGTTAATTTATGTGGCATGGTTCATGAACAAGCTGCAATTATAACCCTTGTGTCAACCATGGGTTAAAATATAGAAAACTAGTGCTCTGGCCTGGGAAATAGGTTAGAGGATAGGCAGTGGGGAGGGTAGAAATTCCAGAAGAAAATGGTGTAGCAAAAGCTTAAGCTGCTTTGAAAGGGATATTTTTCCTAATTTATTTTTTTCAAAATGGGGGTTGGGGGGATGGTGTCAATTACATTAACTCTTCTGGCTGTGATTTTCTGAGTGCTGCACTAGCTTACATCTGAAAAAGTTGACAAAGTTGTGCCACTGGTGCAATCACTGAATTTTATCTCATTTGGTGCACTGAAGAGATGTCCAAGCAAGCAGCATACTCCTTGATGATAAATTTGAAGTACGACTTGGGAGCCTAAGCGAGGTTTGTCCTCAAGAAGGGGATACTCATCAAAGCAGGATAACCAAGTTTCTGCGGTTGCCACAGTGAGTATTGTATTTAAAATTGCATCTACTTGAGATTTTAAAAGAATATACTTGACCGGGTCAACAATATGTTTTGTTCATCATTTTATTAATATTTTACTTGGATACTATGTTCTATGCTTTTCTACTTGTTAAGTTGCATTTAATCAGTAATCATTTTATTTTTGGATCTGAAATGTGTCCATATTTTCCACCGTTTAGCTGCCCTGTATTTTGATATTGCGCTTTCAAAAGTATCATCTGTTGCTTTCAGTAAGATACTTCATATTAGTGGATTAAATATAGTTCTTTATGATGCTAAATGATGTTGATTCACATTTACTTTAGCCAGCATCGATAACTTCTTTTTTTCTGGCAATTATTGGATGAGTGTTCAAAGAAATCTATATTATTGCCAGTTGTATCAATTAGAGGATTTTATTGATCCTTAATTTTCTTTTGTGATGAAAATATTTTGCAAACTGTATACATAAATTCTGCGGTACAGATATAAACCAATGTAGCCTTTGATATAATTTATGATATGATAAGCATAAGTTGCATGCTGCATGTGTTCCACGCAATCTAGTTTCTATCAAACTTTCTACTTTAATTTTGTGACCAACCCATCCAGTAAGTAAGGTTCTTGATTTAGCAGATCAGGAGCCAATTTTAGAAGGTCAAAAGCATAGAACCAAGTTTTTGCTTTCCATTTTGAGTATTACAATCTGATTATTGCTAACGATTCATGCTTATTGGATTAAAAGCTTGAGTAAGATTAGATGTTATTTTGTGCTTTTCAAATTCATAATGATTATCCACTATTAATTTTGTTTAAGGTTAGGTGTGTATTTGAAATGAGGGTTGATTCAAATTCGTGTTACCATCATCTGAACCAGATGAAAAAATCTTGATATTAATACTAATTTCAAATTAAATATTTCTTCATTTAAAATCTTCGTCTATCCAAGTGGACCATAACTTATTTTCTGCCATATTTATGGTTGAATGCACCTAGTAATCTCTACCTATTGTCTCAATATTTTTTTTTGACTGTTTTTCATACTTGTTTTGCTTAATCAAGGTTTTGATTGCAGTTATTTTGTAATCATGTGCAGGTCATCAGAGCAAGGCACTTCTGGTATGTAGAAATATAGGTGTCGAGTATCATTTTTCATTTATTCATTGTTGATTTCTGTAACTCAGCCTCTGTATAGTGATCCTTTTAACCAGTAATAGCCGACATGAGTGTTCCTCATGGTCTCAATTCTCCAACCTTACATATCTTCTTATCTTACATGTTATTAAAAAAAAAAAAAAACTAATGTTATTTAGAAAGACAAAGAATTTGACTTAGATTAGCAAAGAACACAAGTCACCAGCTATGATCAGCGAGCCAAAGTTGTGGTAAAATGTCAAAATCCATTTTATACAAAGGTTATTCTGTTTTCATGGTGGGATATTAGTTTGGTGTAAACTAGAAAGCAATAGGTACCTTGTGTTTGAATGAAGCCGATGATATTATTTAATATCATTCTGATCTATTATGTGGCTTGGGAAGTGATAGTATAAGTTCTGGTGAACTTATATGCATTTCTGATATATTATTTGGATTAAACCTTAGCTTAATTGCCAAGGAATGTTTTGAAGCCCCAAATCAATGTGAATTGTACTTAGAAGTTAGGAGTTCATCTTTGATGCTTACAATCAGTGAAATGCTCCTTTGTTGATGCATTAACTTTTGCAAGAATAATGTGGGAGTGATTATGTTCAACCAAGTACTTCAGCTATTTTAGCTGATACTGATTTTTTTTTCCTATTGTTTGAGTTGAGCGAAATGGAAAGGAAATTTTTACAAGCTTCAGGTTTTGTTTTATAGAGAAGCTTGGTTCATATGATCTAAAAATGGTTTCTAATTCTATCAATCTCTCTGAATCTCATTTCATCATGAACATGACCAGGTGCTGTGACAGCAACATGTGCCCATGATGTCTACTGTTTTGGGAAGGTATTACTTGAGCTGGTAACGGGAAAGCTTGGCATGAGTGCATGTAGTGAAGCCCAACTGAAAGAATGGTTAGAACAGACACTACCATATATCAGCATTTATGACAAGACACTTGTGACAAAAATTGTGGATCCATCTTTGATCATTGATGAAGATTTGTTGGAAGAAGTCTGGGCCATGGCAATTGTTGCCAAGTCGTGCCTCAATCCCAAGCCTTCCAGGCGACCCCTTATGAGATACATCCTCAAGGCTTTGGAAAATCCCCTGAAGGTGGTAAGGGAAGAAAACTCCAGCTCTGCAAGGCTTAGAACAACATCATCCAGAGGATCTTGGAATGCTGCTCTATTTGGTAGTTGGCGTAGCTCCTCTGATGTAGCAGGCACCAGTAGGCTGGAAAGTGGGGGTAGCTTGAAACGTTCAGGAACTTCAAATTCTCAGGGAAGTAACCAAAATGGTGGTGAACATTCATCCTCGCATAGACGGCAGTCTAGAGAGATTGTCCCTGAACCATCTGATGGGCAAGATGTAGAGAGACAAGGTCAGGATTAGCAGAGATGTTGATTTTTCTTGATTCTTTGTTAATAATACAGCAGGCGTCCCATTCGAGTGCCTGCTCGTTGGTACCCCAGTGTGCTGCCCATGATTCGGAGGCGATTGAGGTCTGGAGCCATTTTGGTATTATAAAAAATGGATGTTTGGAAGTTTGCTTATCTGTACTTTTTTTTGGTACATCAGAAAGAGGTGCATATCTACTCTGCCAGATTATTTAAGTTATGTGAGATTTTGTTTTGGGGCAGGTGTAGAGTTGTGGATATGTTGAATTGGGAAGATCTTGTAAGAGACAGGGGTGCTAATGTCAGTAATGATGATTATTTGTTTGACAGCTTGTTAAAACAGGCTACCTTTCTTGTCTGTAATTGATCTTTGTTTGTGGTCTTTTTTTCTTATTTTTTTTTTCTCTTTCTTGCCATGTAAATTGTAACTGTCAAGGATTTTTTAGCATTCAAATCAGATTATCATTTTCAGGAGGAAAGGAAAATAAATTTATATCAGAAAGATTATTATACTGATAATTTCAGATTCAAATTATCCCAAAAAAATTATCCTTTCGTAATGAGATGTGTTTGTTGCTTGTTACTGGCATTTGGGATTCTATTTCAGTCCATCTGTGACCCTCACTGCTTGAAGATGGGAATATTGTGTTGGTTGCACTATTGACACTGGGAATACGCTATTGTATCGGGGAACAAAGAAAAAAAGATTGAAAGGTCCCACCGAGATTTGAACTCGGGTTACTGGATTCAGAGTCCAATGTCCTAACCACTAGACCATGGGACCTTCGGTGCTTAGGTTTCCTCAAATAATTTATGTACTTATCAATTTGGACAAGAAGTATTTCCTCAGATGACGCCACTCTATTTTCTTATCCCTTGAACACTCTTCACTGATCATCACCATGCTGTCCTGTCCACTCCACCTCCGCTACACCAACCTTAATTCCACCGCCACCTTCCGCATCTCCTCCTCCCTCCATCAACACCGTACACCTCAAAACCCAGCCTCCATTCCTTCTCATGAGCCAATTCTCCGGACCCACAACTCAAAGTCCGCAACTTTCCTTCACCACCTAAAACAACCGCAAAAAAACCAACTTCAAAGCCCAAGTCCACAACAACAAGACGCTATTTCTCCTGAGGAGAAAGTTAAGCTTTTAGAACTTACCCTCGTCACCAAGAAACGTATCCCGCAATTCCCGGGCTCCATTTCCCCTCACTTCCCAACCAATGCCAACTCTCCTCTGCACACTCTTTTTCAAAAAAACGACAGTGAAGAAGAAAGAGAAAAAGAGGAAGAAAAGGTGATGAAGGCGCTTGAGTTACGTAGAAAAGTCACGGCGGAGATAGTCAAGGAAGTCATGAGGAGGAAAGGCAAGTTTGGAATCACGTACTCTACCAATTTGGTTGATAGGCTGAGTGAATTAATTGACTTTATTATGATTGAATCTGCTGCCTTGAAGAGGTTGCCTGAGTTTGAGTGTTGCAGTTTCAATGTTAGAGCTAAGACTGTTATTCAGGACTTGAATGTTGTGCCACTTATCAGGTAATTGATGTTGTGATGGTGTTTTGAGTTTGTTAATTAGGCGATTTGTTCCTTTTTCTATGTGAAAGAACTGATCTTTATTTGTGGGTTTGTGCCACTTATTAAATATTTGGATTGTAATGGTGTTTATGGTATTTGGTGTTGGTTCATTATGTGATTGATTCATTTTCCATGTGAAAAGGTTGATCTTTATTTGTGCATTTGTGCCACTTGTTAGATATTTAGATTTTAATGGTGTTTATAGTATTTGGAATTGGTTAATTAGGTGATTGATTCCTTTTCTATGTGAAAGAAAAAAATTGATCTTTATTTGTAGGTTTGTGACAGTTCTTTTTCTTTTTTTTTTTTTAAAAAAAAAATCTGAAGATTTTTGGTTGCTTAGGCCAATTTGAAACTGCTATATTTTGTCAGCTTTGTATGTAGAAGTAAAATGAAGATTATGAAAACCATGGTATTTGCGTTGACTGTGATTACTGAATTATAGGTGGCTGAAGCACAATGGGTTGTCATATAATAGGATTGCTAAGCTCGTATGCTTATCAAGAGGGAACATAGAGTCCATCAGACAAATGGCTGAGTGGTTGAAATCAATTCATGTGAAAGGGGAATTTCTTGGGGTTGTGCTTACAAAAGCTGGAGACAACATTTTAGAACGCAGTTATGAAGAACTAGATGAAATTGTTGAGTATTTAGAGAGCAATGGAGTGAGGAGGGATTGGATGGGCTATGTAATGACTCGATGTCCTCAATTATTGTCTTATAGCATGGAAGAACTGAAAACTCGAGCCAGGTTCTACTTAGATATGGGTATGAATGAGAAGGATTTTGGGACGATGGTCTTTGATTATCCTAGGGTACTGGGCTATTTTACCCTGGAAGAGATGAACCAAAAGGTAACTGATTCAAGTTGATTTTAAGGTCTGATTTTGCTTCTTAGAACACATGCAAGTTGCATTCCTACAAAATAGCCTTTCTGAAGTACTAAGCATTGCTTCAATGCTTGTTTTGTTTGAAGTATCCTTCTACCCATTTATGATCACACATACGCTGAGGTGATCCTCTTTTTCATCCAGGTTAATTACCTGAAGGAGTTTGGCCTCAATAATGAAGAAGTTGGAAAATTACTAGCATTTAAGCCACAACTAATGGGTTGTAGCATTGAGGAACGATGGAAACCTCTTGTTAAGTATTTATACTACCTTGGGATTTCCCGAGATGGTATGAGGAGAATGCTTACAATTAAACCAATGGTTTTCTGTGTTGATTTGGAAGAGACTATAGTGAAAAAGGTATTTAACTGCTGGTTGCTCCATGTTTATGTTTTACTTTGTATTGCCCCATTTTACACGAACAAACTGCATCATCTAGTTGAATTCTGCCTTAGCTTAGGATTTTTCCTACTAGTCTTACTTTGTTGTTTTCATTTTTCTATTCTCTAGCATTGGGTTCTGATAATAGTTTCTGAGTTGCATGAACCATAATTAAATACGATATTTCTTGAACTATGCTGGTGCGTGATTTGCTTCTAATGAGAGTTGACAAATTTTGTTTCTCTTTCTGAAGGTGCGTTTTTTTAGGGACATAGGTGTTAAAGATGATGCCATTGGGAACATGCTTGTAAAATTTCCTCCATTGTTAACATACAGCCTCTACAAGAAAATCAGGCCAGTGGTTAGTTCTTTGCTCAGTCAGTTGTGGTTTCTGTTTCCTTCACATCCTGCATAAAGTTATTATGGTTGAAGTATTTCCCCCCTAGAGGTAATTATATTTTTTGGGTACATTCGGCAATTAATTTTCACTCCTATAATTTGCATATATTACCGGCCCACCCACTGTAGGTATGTATTTCTTTTATTTTCCAAGTGAAACTGGGCTGCATTTGAATATGATTAGCAATATGAATGGATAAATCTGTTTTTACCTGGAGGACTATTTTATACCAAAACATGATGTTGTATCTATTGAATATTTAACTTATTTCCTGCACATCGGTTATGCCAAATTTCCAGTCTTATCCTTCATTTGCTAATGGTGATTGTTTCCTACTGTTGAATAGTTAAACTTTAGGATAATAATTGTCATTCTATTTTGTTGAATTTGGAGTATCATGCAGGTTATATTCTTGATGACAAAAGCTGGGGTTACTGAGAGAAATATTGGGAAGGTGATAGCTTTGGGCCCAGAGCTCTTGGGATGCAGCATAGCCCATAAGCTTGATATCAGTGTGAAATATTTTCTTTCACTAGGCATACGCCATCGTCAGTTGGGAGAGATGATTGCTGACTTTCCCATGTTACTCCGCTATAATATAGATATCCTTCGTCCAAAGTATAGTTACTTAAGGCGAATCATGGTCCGGCCTTTGCAGGATCTCATCGAGTTTCCAAGGTGAATAGCATTACAAGAAGCTACATGCAATATTATGCATGTCAGTTCCATAGAAGCAGAACATATTTTAGTTCAGTTCTAATTTAGAGACTCTTTTTAATCCTAGACCAGTATTCTAGGAGTTAAGAGGCTTTTAAATTATAGGAGGAAATTTTCCGATGATGCCATGTAACTACTACAGTGTGCTTCACTGTGAGTAAATGCACGAATCATCTAACACAGTTTTTCGCCAAATTGAAATTTCTATGTTCTTTTTTATTATTATTTTTTTTCAACTTCTAATGGCTGTTAACTTCTCTTTGTTCTGAGATTTGACACTAATAACTGGTGAATTTTTCTGCAGGTTCTTCAGTTATTCTCTGGAGGGGCGGATAATACCAAGGCACAAAGTTCTATTGGAGAATCAAATAAATTTTAAACTGCGGTACATGTTAGCTAGCAGTAACGTAGTATTTCAAAAGATGGTTGAGACTGCGGTGGAAAGGCGCCGGAGATTTGAATCTGGTGAAACAAATGTTACTGTCTCTAATTCTCATGTAGCTGATGATTCTTCAGAAGAGAAGAAAGCATTTGAATCTGGTGTCATGGTTGATATTAAAACTAATTCTCAAGTGGCTAATGACCCTTCAGATAAGGGCAAAGTTTATCATTTTTCAGATACTTAATAGCTGATAGCTCAACATGGATGAACGTTGCATTCTTTTGAGTAGGATTCTGAAGAAATCTACAGCTCAGAAATGTTCTCCCTGCTTATATGTACCCATTTTTTTCTTTGTAATGTACGTATCCTTAAACAATAACAACAAAAAAAGGGGTGGAAATCTTGACCATTGACCATGATCACATGTGCGTTACATGTTAGTGGAGCAAGAAAAGGAGAAACTGAGTAGCATATGAATGCTTTAGTGCTTGTTTGATTTGGTGTTTGTTAATTAGCGTTTAGCGAATGAGTGTTCAAACGTTGAAAAGAAAGTGTTTGATAAATATTAGTGTTCAACGTTTACATTTAAAAATCAATATTTAATATTTAAAAAATATAACTGAACGTTGAGAATTAATTTTTTCAGTGTTTGAAACATAAAGATTGACCTTTGGTTCTCTTTTTTTTCTTTCTAGTATTAATTTTATATTTATAACGATTTATTATTATATAAATTTGTATTGTATATATAATTAATTAAAGTATAAAAATAATTAATTTTTTGTTATTTTATAATGCAGTAGTAGATTTAATCATTAAATTTATCAAATATTTTATATTTATTGGCCGTTCACAGCTAATCGTTAGCTGGTCAAGCCCTTAATTTCAAATAAGGGCCACTTTGACATTCAACGAATGGGTTGGGAAGCCTTGTTTCTTTAGATCCGTACTCTAGCAACCTGGCAAACCATTTGAATCCAATTGTGTAAGACCGTTTACCATCTCGAGAATTTCTTGGTGAAAATGATCCCTTCACATTTGGAGAAAAAGCCTAGTTGAGCAGCATACTTCTGCTATGATATTGAGATGGATAAACAAAGAAATTACAAATTGTATAAAGTATGAGAGGAACACTCTAAAATTCCTCAATCAAATCTAGGATTCTGCTTCTCAAATGCTATAAACAGCTCCAACAATGGATGTTGCTAGATAACGATACCATTGCCTATATCGGAGCCATAAAATAGTTACCATATGCAGTCGGGCGCAATTAGGATGGAGCAGAGAGAGGCCAAACTTTTAAAGTTTATCAATTTTATCCAAAAGGTTTGTATAGAATTTCAAATAATATATATTTGGCCCCTCCAAACTTTTATAATTTATCAATTTCACTCACTAATATAGAAACAAGTTTCTCGTTTGGAGAACAATGATTTTCCAGGTATCACTCTCTGCAACAGAAATATAACAACTCATAATCATGAATATAGGATACTAAGGGCTCAATTAGCAATGGACCAGTGTTCACCTCTCCACCAAATTTCTTCACCCCAAGAAGATTCTTAGGTTTTGAGTCTTTTTTTTTTTTTGGGGAGGATCCTGCGTAGTCCACCGCCTGAACACTATTCAATCCCTCCCCATGAAGTATGGAACATTCAAAGACAAAAAAACACACTAATAAGGCTTTGAAAGTGGAACATTGGTGATAAGGGTCATATATAAATTAGTTTTATGAAGTTAGTTTACATGCCAATCCAATTCAAACTTTTTTGTTTTATATAATTTTAGAATACATTTCATATTTGATCTATTGCATTTAGACTAATTTATTTCTCCAAGTGCAACTCAATAATGAAACCTAGATAAATGAGAATCGAAATGTTACCAATTTAAGCTAAAGATAAGCATTCTCTTTCAAACTATTCCTAAAAGTACAAAATTTATGAGCAAAGAAAATATTTTCCTCACATTTGGTCTTAGAATTGAACCCCATAGAGTAAATGGCAAATAGATGACATTTATTTGCCAACTAAAAAAGAAGGGTCATTGTACTTCATAAAACTGAGCCGCATACAGTAATCAGCAAATAGAATACATTTGCGTGCCAATTGAAGAAGAGTCTCGCATTGCCAGCAACTTTTGGACAAAAAAATAGAGGCGAGACTAGATGTCTTCTTCGATTTCATGAGATAAAAATTAACTCTGAAAAGATTTTATATTTAAAACATTTGCAAATTGCTAAAATTAAATTGAAAAGATATTTCTAAAAAAAAAAAAAAGAAAGATAACAGCCATGTAACTAAAAATATCTGAAGAACGATAAATTTGACCAACAAATAACTATAGCTTTTTTATTCAGTAAAGCCAAACCTGCTTCAATCAACAGCCAAATTCATCACCACCATAGATTTTTCTACAGTTTCTGTTACTCTTATTTTCGGGTTGGCACTTCAATAGTGATTCTCAATCATATATCACTACAACTGAATTGTCATATACAGTCTGCATCCGCAGAAAAATGTCTGCGTACCTATAAATTATTTTGAGTAATAAATTCTTTTCATTTCCCTCTACGCATCCATGACAGAATTCTTAAATACAAATGCCGCTCTAGTAATCAACAAAAATAGAAAGACATCAGGAAAGAGCCACTTAAAATAAGATATATGAGAGAGAAGAAACCAGAAGCTGAAACGTCTTTATCTTCTCACACAGGCACAAAGGAAAGACTTTCTTTTAAGCAAAGCATTTGTAGTTGGTAATCTACGACATAACATTTGATAACTGGACTACTGTTAGAATACATTGTTGCCAGAGATAAATTGAGTTGCTATCCCTGATTTCCTCCAGATAAACTCAATTTATTTTGTTTTCAAATATTGAGCAATATAAAAATTGAAAAATATCACAATCTACTTAATTCCGATGAGACATAAAGGGTTTTTCTTCATGAGACCAAGATCCACCTGCAATTAATGAGTGTAAGTCAACAACCAACAAAGCTTGCATGACTTTTTATTGCTCGCAAACAGTGTGAAAAAGTACCTTGTGCCCAAACAGATCTCGGATATTATCAATTCCATACAATATCATCGTTGGTCTGATTCAAACAAGACAAAAGGAAATCAAATTGACTATGATAATTCTATCTTATAATGATGTTAATAATATTCTTCTTTTTATTGCTATTCCTTTGCAATATAGTACAATAGGAATTACAACACTTTCTTATAGCAGGGATCAAGTTTCTCACCTTTCAAGTGAAAGACCCCATGCAATGACACTAACATCTTCTGGAAATCCCATAGGACGTAACATTTCAGGCCTGAACATACCAGAATTTCCAATCTCCACCCACTTACCAAAGCCTTCATGATAGCTGAAACATATGATATGTGTTAATTTAATTTTTTTTTTCCTAGCAATTTTTATATTTCTTCTACATATCTACAACAGGACCCATGATTTATTACCTGAAAATTTCCATGCTAGGTTCAGTATACGGATTGTAGGCAGGCTTGAATTGCAGCTTGGACATGCCTGGGAGCAAAATTTGGATTTAGAAGAGTTTTCCTTATACATCATCTGATACCATCCGTATCACGTCATCTAAGTTACCACTAGGAATCCTAAAAATGTCAGCTGAAAAAAACCTACACATGTCACTACCAGTTTGATTTTCTTGCACTGATATTAGAATGGGTTTGGTTTTGTAGTAAAAAAAAAAAGGAAAAGGAATTTGAAGGGTTAAAAACCCAAGTTCAGTAACATGCAATTTTGCATTACCCAATCGTGAAAAAAAGTCCTCCAGGACTCCAATAAGATGACTCAAAGTGAGCCCTCGATCGCACACCAGACCTGGAACCATAAGCAAAAGTTTAAAGAATTTATTGATCCATAAGAATCACAATAAAACCATAAGCAGGAGTTTAGAGAGTTTATTGATCCACAAAAATTACAATGTATGAATTTGATGAGGCCTTCAACAGGGATTTTTTATCCATTAGACTGGTCTTTCCCGCCTCACCCAACACCCATGAAAAGGTAATTGGATTGAGTCACATGTAAAACTAGGATAAAGTGTATCAATGCAGAAGTATAAAAATATGATCAGTTAGCATTTGATGCTTCATTAGAGACAACCCAGCATGAGCAGCACACAAAACCCTAATGTGAAAGTAAAGGAAACCCCAACTTCGTTAACTCAAAGATACCTTCGATCTGATGGAACTCTGCAAGATGAGTACGATCTACTGCTTCATTTCTGAATACGCGATCAATTGAAAAGTATCTTTTTGGGGTGAAAGTTTGCTCTTTTGCATGCTATTAAGAACAGAACAAGTAATAAATAACAACTTCAGAAACATAAAGGAGAGAGAAAAGGGGTGGCGTAAACAGTTTTGCATGCAAATTTACCCAGCAATAAAAATTAACATAAAGATTAAACTAGATTGTAGACATATATACATTCTGGACTATATAATGTGCAAAAGTCATTCTTGAGGGGAAAGAAGAGTTAAAACAATGACAACAGAACCAGTACTCTATGATTAAATTTCTTTTGCTCTTAAAGCATGACGCAAATAATTTAAAAAGGGAAAGTAGAGTCGTACATTAAAGAAGGAAGTCAATGCATAATTTGCAATAGCGTTTGCAAAATTACAAGAGTATTTAGATAACCATTAAGATAGACAAATCAATAGCCAACCAGAATTGCAGTAATACCTGTGCTAGTGCATAAAGCATTCGAGATGAAATCGCTGTTGTGTGGGTTCGCAAAATATTTTTGTTTGCTTCATCTCTTTTCCACTCGTATTCATATCTAACAGCACAAAAGATGGATAATAATTATGGGAGTTAAACATCTAACGATATATCATAATAAAGAATAAAAAATAAGCATCATACCCTTTTGACCCATAACCCCCAGACTCATGAACCTGCTTCACTAGCTCAACATAATCTTCAGGCAGTTGCCTTGTAGTTGAAGGAACTGCTTACACGCATCCGCAGTGATCAAATGAAACCAGAAATAGTCAAGAAGACACCAAAAAAGAAAATAAAACTAAACAAACCTTTCAAGAAGAATGTATCATGTGAATCACGGGCAGGATGTTGTTGCGGCTGGAACAGTGCATCAAAATTCCAGAAGCTGCAAGTAGAAATAAAAGGAGAATTAACAACAATCACTTTTTGTGATGATAAACCCATATATTAGGAATTTTGCCCTCTTAAAGAGAAAAAAGTAGAAAATAAATTCAAACTTAGACAGCTTCTCTTTAGGAGGCATACATATAGAACAAAGAGGTATCATCTTGTAATATATATGGTTAGATTCAATACGACCAGACACTTTCCTATGCTAAACCTATTAACAGAAGCTCCAATTGACAATTAAGAAAAATCAGAGGGTCTTGAAAATGGACGCAAAATCAATTACCTGCTCTCTACATATCTATTTGTAGGCATTTCCTCAAAGCTGCATCCAGTAGAACAACATATAAACTGTCAAACTTACAACTAGAACAAACAATTGAAGCAAAATCCAGAACAAAAAGATCAGATCTCACTTCAGCAGACGAAATATATCCTTCAGTCGATCTTTCACCTTAAAAAAGAAAAAATCAAAAGTGTTACTGACATTGTAAAACACAATGATGCAAGGCCAAGTGCTAAAGAAAGCAAAAAAATGATGAAACAATTTCAACAATTATATGGCATCAATCAGTTCTCAAAATTGAACATCATATGTCAGCATATGCCAATAACAAGACAAGTGTACAACATACGTTTATTCACATGTTCATAAGTCTGAACAGTCTATAAAACAATCCTCATGGGTAAAATGCTATTCCCATTATTTATCTTTTTGTTGCCATGAAGCAAAACAAGCCTGATATATGCCTTCTTCAATTGAAGTCAAACCTCAAGCTCTCAATTAAAATCAAACCTCAAGCTCTTTGTGAGCCCAAAAAAAAAAAAAAAATGAAGCTCTATAAGATTCGATTGAAAAATGTCATAGAGGCCATGATTCAGAAAACCAAATTAACCTGATTTAAACCTGAGTTGGAACCAGGAAGAAGGATTGGCCAGACTGCTTTGGAAACTGTCAGCAATGAGCCAGAGCCAATGCTTAATGCTTCAGTCCACACAGACTCCCAAGCTTAAAGTCCAATTAAATAGAAGTTGAAATGAAATTAACGTTGAAATAATTTGTTAAAAAACAAAGTCTGCCACCTTAAATCAATCTACTAGGCCAATTATATCTTTATTCGCAAAATATGCTAGACATAAAACAGGTGTGGCCCAAGTAAATAATCAAATTATGACTTACACAACAAAAAAACACAGGTTGCTTTATAATTAACTAAAAAATAACAAGAAAAAAAAATGATATTCTCACCTTGTTGAGTGGATGAAGATGGCCACATTCAGCTGGTGGACCCTTAGCACTAAAGTTATACTGCTTAAACTCTAGTTCCTTCCAATCACCCCTAGAAAATCAAATATGTTCCTAAAAAAAGTAAGTAACATGGACCAAAACCAGCTGGCATTACAATGCAAAGCTAAATGAATAACAACCACTCATTTGAGGACCATCCTTGGTTGAGATATTGTGATAGTTACTATGCATAAACACTTTGATATATATTCAATTATCCATGATTTTATGAAAGGCCAAGAGAAAGAGTACAAAATAGATGAAATTCAGAATGCACTCATCAATACAACAGTTAAATCATAATTATTTATAGCTATAATAACATAAAAGTAATTGTAACCTCAATTATGCGCATATAAAGTGAACTTCCAACTTGCACAAATAGAAGGCTAAACAAAAATAGAAATGCTATCTAACAATTCCTTGTGTCCTTGGGCATTTCCAAAACTTCAAGCCAGTTCAAGTTTTTTGGTGGGGAAGCTCCTTTCCAGCGATATACGTCAAGCACATATGCAGATGTATAATGTATAAGCAACAATCTAGACTTTGCATACATTGTGAGCAGCCTATACTTACTTCTTAGTTGTCTATGATCATAGGTCAAAAGACCAATACAAACAATAGAATGATTTGGCTTAACAAAGCAGAAACGCTAGTTAACAATGCCTTGCATCATAGGCATTTCCAATAATCCAAGCCCGTTCCAGTTATTTGGTGGGGAAGCTTCTTTCTTGCAATACACATAAAGCACAAAGGCAGATGTACAAGGATAAGGAACATCTGGATTTTACATTGATCGTGAGCCAACTTATACTTCTTTGTTGTCCATGACAATAGGTCAAAAAACCAACACAAACCATAAAATGATTTGACTTAACAAAACACGCACATGGCAGCTGATAACTTCAGAAATACTCAATGTGTGTAATAGATAGGTTCACAAACGAGCATACCTCTGTAGATTTTCCCGAGTCAGATCAGTTGCCAGCTTCTTCCTTATTGGTGCATAATTAGGACCTTTTCTCGCTGAGTACCCCTTCCATGTCCTAGAGTACAAGCATGAATTGTCAAATACCAGTAGGCAACTAAAAAAAAATTTTGGGCTTACAACATGAACAGTAATAAAAGTCAAATACACAATATAAAAGCATTTAAAGTAAGATGATCACTGTAAAACAATAAGCTTTCTTGCTTTCAGAGAGTTTATATCATCCTTCCCAATTTCCTGTAATCCAGAAAAAGAAAATTTAGTAAATTGAATCACATAAATACAGATAAAACTATGTACTTGTGCATATTTAATTCGCAAAAACACCCTGGTAAGTTGCTTCTAGCTTAACCATTAAAGGTGAGTCAATTGTACAAGGACAGAAATTGGACGGTTTGCAACACAATTACACATTCCCAAATAGACTTTAAAAGGGGGAGCCCCTTCCTAACCATATAACCTATTGTCTGACCTATCTAGGGCACAATATAGATACAAAGAGGGAGAAACATCCCAAAATCCCAAGGGAATTATACATTCTAAGAAAAGCTAAAGAACACTATCTTACGATTCTATCAAAACCTGCATTGTGCTTATGAAAATCCCAAAACCCATATGACAAGAGGTGGTCATGCTCATATGCAAGGTTAAATCTCGGCAGTGGGCTTAAATCATATTAATGATACGACAGATCCAGTTGCTCCTCAGAAAAGTAGGCCAAGTGCCACTTTCTTAAATCCTCTCTTATTGGCACCATTAATGTTTGCAACACAAGGTACAAATCTCTTAGCTTTAGCCTAAACAATGAGCAACATCACTCTATGCTGGCAAACAACTACTATACCCAAAACATAATGTAAATTCTACCTTTTATTTACATTTATGTATAAAAACATAAGCAAAAAATGCAATAAAATATCAAAACTGAGAAGAACTGGTGTATAACTGATGAAAATAAAATAATTAAAAACAATCACAAACCTGCCCATCTTGAATGCATAAAAGCAGTTCCTTTACTTTGTCCTCTACATGTTGGACCTAGAGCAAAGCCAAAATATAATTGAGCAATTTTGACAGCTCCAAATGCACATTGAAAATTGCATGTCATAGGTGTAAAACTTAGCACAACATATAGACTACTGGAATAAACAGTTATGAAGCAGCCGTGCATAGAGTAACTAAAAAAAAAAAAAAAAAACAACAGTGGAAAATAGCAAAGAATTTGAAACTTCAAAACAAGCTTAAAAGACATTCGATGAAAATGCAATAAATACCATATGTATGCAACAAAATGATGAATATATTTCTCAATATAAAAGGATTCAAATAAAAAACCTCAAAAATGGTACCTTCCTTGATATTTGCTTTCCCATTTCGACCCACTTATTCTTTCCAGCCTGTGAGCATCCAATCTTGAAAATCCCAGGGTCAAGCTTTTTCTGTACCAGTAAAAATAGTTAGAACAACAAATTTCAGTGTATTACAATCACTTTCTATACTTAGCATATCTTCTAGCTCTTAAGCATGACTAATAAAGATTAGTATAAAATAGAAAAAATTTGAGGGGCACTAGAGGAAATCAATAATAACCTGCAACTCATCCTTTGTGATGCTACCCTCTGGCGGCACAGCCAAGAATAGCTGCACTTCAGGAGATCCTTCAGCAGCGTACTTTTTACCTTCATCAGTAAGCACCCACGTCTCCCTCTTAATGTCCTGCCCAGCGTTAAGATAAATCATCGCCAATCATTTAGTCATTCCACAATTCATTCATTTTAACCATATATCCGCCAACTAAACCCCAATTGAATTGTTAAAATTTTTAGATACACGTTGCTATTGATAGAAAGCAAGTACCTGAGCATCGACGAAGCGGAAACCGTGGAGGCTTTTGATGACATTGACGATTTCGGCGTGGTCAATCCCTTTTTCGACGGCAAACAGGCCGGAGTCGACGATTTCTTCGTGATTCTCCAAATACCCCAAAACCGCCTCCTCGGCCATTTCTCTCTGATTCTATGGCTGGCAGTTTTTTAATTCGAACATGTGATGTCGCCACCACAGCATTGCAATTACGCTCCACTTGAGGAAGGTGCAGCAGCGGAAGCAAGAGCAGCTAGGGCAAGGCCAACAAAGGAAGAGGGCCGGGCTTTTGACTTGGGCTTATTCGTAATGGTTTTCCTAAAATATATGCTCTTTAAATACAAAAATATGTAATTTATGATATTGCATATTTTGAAGGCATTAGCTAAAAAGTATAATTTATAGTTTTTTTTTATTTAGAAAAAAAAGTGTAGAGTCAACAAAATTTATACTTCCTTCTAATCACTTAACTTCTCGATATACATATAAGAAAATAACTTACTTAAAAAGAGGTAAGTAAATTCAACTTTTTAAGAAAAATGAGAGACATTCACTAAATTATTTTATGATTATTTATTTAAATGAATTTATTTAATAATAGAGCCAAATCAAATAAATTGGGAGCTTGAGGTGACACTTTAAAAGAGGTTTAACTAAAAAAAATGTTATTTAAAGAAATTCATTTTTATCTTTTTTGCGTTTGTAGCTACAAAACAACTTATAATTAAAATTTTATATTCAATATGTTTATTTTTAGTAATTTTAATTTTGAAAATTTTCTTTTAGTAAAAGCAACTATAATAGATAGAATTAATAATATTCTATAGGTAATGCATGCTTTTGGAAAAAGGAATCTAATTTTTTTAATGTAATTTAGATTTTAATTGGAGTATTAGTTTCTATTATCAAAATTTCTTTCAACACTTTTAAGTCTGAAAATATATGGATTTCACCAAATCTTAAATATATTTTTAGGTTAAAACATTTTTTTTTTTTGTTTATCCTCTTAAAAATTTAGTTTGTTTAAATCAAAAATATTTTTACATGCTCTAAATTATTCAAACTTAGTTTCAATGGGAGTAATATAGTGATTCATTATATATTTAAAATACTCAAATTCAAAACATTTTTAAGCTAAATGAGTAATCTCATCATCATTATTTTTATCAAATTATCTCTTTCTATGAATCATATATTTTTCATGAAATGTAGATTCTATGTTCATATCATTAGTGATTTCTATAGTTAAATTTATAACAGACTCAAATCCATTTTTCTATAAATTTTTAATTAATAATAAATTTTTAATTTCTTTTATAGCAACACCAATATGCATATTTTGAGATTGCAAGGTTTTACTAACCAAATTTATAATAAATAATGTCATACCAAATATTCATTCTAAGTAAGAATTCAAAATTTTCAATCTCATAGTTTGCTAGACATATATCTTCACTTTTTATTTTTATGATCTTCATTAGTTTTTGCTAGTTGAACTAGAGCATCTCTTATGATTTGATTTTGAAATTTAATAGCTTTAATACTTTCAATTCTACTTTACTATTGAGTTTGAGACAAAGATTAAATCGAAAATTTGTATCCATTCTCATGTAAATTTTTTTAATCTTTTAGAAGATGAGGCAAATAAAAAATACATGTATTGTAATACTCTAAAAAAGAAATAGTCACAGGACATGAAATTAATCATATTGCAGAAAATTAAATTAAATTGTGACAACCACACGGTGTGTGAAAAAGCTCTAGGATTTATATCTAATAATTTTTTTACACTCCTTAGTGTTTATCTTTCATATTTAATTCATTATCATAAACTTGTCTTCTTAGAACATTAACATCAAATTCATATTTTTCTAATACATTTATAAGTTCATTGAAGAGACCTTTTCAAAAAGTATCACTTGCTTTAAAAAAAAAAACTCCAAAAAAATAATTGTCTATTGTAATTGGACTTATAAAAGTGTCAACATATCTTAATCTAAGAGTCAATTTATTATTGATGACATGCATCGAAAATATAATCAAGAATAACAAAAAATTATTTCACATTTTTAATTTTTTAATTAAAATTAACAATTCTATTAATTTATTTTATATGGTACAACTTAAGTAATGAGAATGAAACTCACTATGTTAAAATATGTTTAACATATTATTACATTTTTGGGTTGAATTCTACTATTTTTCCCATATATGTTTTTCTTTATACATTGAGAAGTGCTATTATTTTAGCAAAATATTTTAACAACCATAATAATCCTTAACAAAAAAAAAATTCCAATATTTTTTTTCTTTGTTAATATGTTATTGTATATGTTTATTAATGGTCTTAAATTTTTATAATCTTTTTTCTACATTGATCAAATTACTTAAACTACTTATGTGTTTATAATTGATTTCATGACTTTTAATTTGACGACCTAAATTTTTTCAATTTGTACTTCTTTTATTCACTAACTGACTTATACTAGATCATGAATTAAATAATTTACAAGAAAAATTATTATGCTCTATTTAAATCTTTCGAATATACTAGCCATTCTCTATCATATTTTTCTCTATATGATAATTTTTGTGCGCAAAATAATGTAGAAAAATATCTACTATTTTCATCTTTACAAAAATCTAACTCATTGTATCTAATTGAACCTTTTTCTACCATTAACTTTCTAAATTTTATATTAACATTTCTTACAATCTAACTCATTAGTCTTAATTTTTTGCAATCTTATTTATGAATTGATCCAATTACTCATGCTAGTAATTTATTTATGGCTTATTTCATGATTTTAATTTGATGATTCAATTTTTTTAAAAAAAAAATTTACTTCCTTCATTCACTAAACTATATTAAACTAATTAACTTATACTAAACTATGAATTAAATAATTTATAACAAAAACAATACACTATCTAGATCTTTTAAATATACTAATCATCATCTATTATGTTTTTCTGTATTTGATAATTTTTGTGTGTAAAATGATATAAAAAAAGTGCCTATTATTTTTCTTTAGAAAAAATCTTACTCATTGGACATTTTTCAACTACTAAATCTCTAAATTTTATTTTAATATTTTTCTGTTATTCAAGAATCTATTGCCTTTCTCCTTAACTCCTTACAGCTCCAGCCGCTCGCTGTAGATGTTGAATTGAATATCTTTATAAATTGAAAATTTTTTCATAACATGTTCATTTTCTATTTGTTTTCATTAGGAGGAGAACTAATATCTTTTTTGTTTTTTCAATTTCATTGATAATATCTAATTTATTTTCAATCTCATTATTAGTATCTAATTCATTATTCATTTTCAACTAAAGTTTGTCCTTCAAATGAATTTGATGTACTATCTTTTTTATTGTTAACAAAACTTTTATGAAGTACTCCATATTGAGATTTTATTAATATTTTAATTTTTTCCCTCAGTTTTTGATATCCACTTTCATATTTTTATTAGACATAATTTTACTAAAACCAAACTAAAAAAGCACAATTGTAAAAATAACAAATCAATAACAAATACAATTAAGAAGTAAAATTTCTACTTTTTTATACAAATGAATAATCAATCAATAAATTCAATTTAAAAAAAAAAAGAAGAACATAACATAAAAAACGACATTAAAAAAATGGAATGATAAAATCTAAAAGATAATACTTGAATCTACATACTCAATGATTTAAATATCTTTTTTTAAATTTAAAATAGTAGAATAGATATTGAGAGAATGTTGGTATTAAGGATGAGCAGTACAAAAATAGAAAAAGAGGGATAATGATTGATTGTATAAAAAAAAGTATATATTAATAAAACTAGAAAAATTAGATTTTTTATAATAAAAAAGTTAATTTCTTTTTCCTTTAATTGAGGGGAAGCCTCCCTTCATTGGGTTATTCTTTTAAAATACAAAAAGTCTAATTTTGTGGATATCAAATTTGAATAACAAAGATATCGCGTATGAAATTGAGAAAGATTTTTAGATATTTATTAAAAAAAATGAATGGCATTTAGATAATTGATACTATATCCTCATTTCTTTAAAAAATAAATATATAATATTATTTTTTGATGTATTATCTTTAATGTTTTGGAGTTTCTGAAACAATTACCTTAGCTATCTTAAACTTCCATTGATCATGTTTAATAAGAGAAAACTATTTATATTAATAGATTATTGATAAAATATATTTTATCACGTATTTTTTAAAAGTTGAGTGAATTAAATATGATTTTAGTACATTTCTTAGCAAAAAATATACGAACTAAATAATGCAGAAGTCAGTTTCTTAAGAAACAAATTATAAATGAGCAACTTCATATCAAATAAGATCTATATATATTTTCTTCTAAAATTAATTAAATAAATAGCAATATATTGTTTTAGCAAATAAACAAATACACCTCATTAGTTCATTATTATTATTATTACTACTACTTCAAATTTTAGATAATATTTCATTTTAATTACTTTTTATTCATTTTAAATTCATCCTTTTTTTTCTTTCTTTTATATTTTTCCAAGTTTTTTCTTTATGTAATTTTTTAATTATTATCAATAAATTTTTTAATTAAATAATGACATATCAAAAATCTATTATTTATTCTTCATATAATTAGACATAAAAAAATAATAAATTTTTATCTTAAATAAAAATGTGTTAAATACATATATATAATATATCAATTTCCTTCCAACGGCTGGCTTAATGCATAATGATTTATAATTTTCGTTACCCATCTTATTTACAAAATAAATTTGATACGATTTGTTACATTTAATACCTTACATTTTAATATATAAAATTCATTTTTAAATTGCCAAACCATTATGAAAATATATATTTAATTAGAATCACCTCCTTAAGGCTAAAAGTATAAAGTAAAGAAGAAATCCTTATAGGTTTTTTAACATGTAGAAAAACAAATTTTTTAAGGTAATAATATAAAATTATTTGGAAAATATTTATAAATGAATTTCATAAAATTTTTTATTCACTAACAAAAAGAATTAGACAATCGGGTATGCACCCTGTATCATAACATTAAAATGTCTTCGAGCCCCAAGCTCAACCTCTGTTTTAGTAAAAACCAAAAATTGAAGGAAAATCTTTTCAGTGAGGACACCAATTCCATCACATTAGAAATTCTACAAACAGAAACATAGAAATCTGGTCTCCTTCATCCATCCATGGTTTAACAAAGCAGCAGGAACAGTAAATTCAACATGAAACATTAAGAACTCACAAAAATTTTATACAAATCCTCAATACCCATATAGAGATCTTTTATTTTTCAGGTGAAAATCTTGGTATCAGGTATCAACTGGGAAGAAACATCAGCGGTAGAGGCTCTCGGATCTCAGGTTCTCTGCAATCTCAGTTTCCCAACGGTCCCCATTCTCAAGTAGCTTCTCTTTGTCATACAGAAGCTCCTGCAAAATATGTAAATTTTGAGAAATGCTTTTCTATTGCAACGTAAATTCAAGGATCACTCAAGTAACAGTAAAAGAAGGCTAATGTTCAAAGAAAACACTACAGACCTCATGTGTCTCTGTTGCAAATTCGAAGTTGGGTCCCTCAACTATTGCATCAACAGGGCATGCCTCTTGGCAAAATCCACAATAGATGCATTTTGTCATGTCAATATCATACCTGCAGAATCAAGTCTTATATGTGAGAGAGATAGAGGCATGAAATGAAGCAGGGACAAAAGCAGACACTAAACTCCTCACCTAGTTGTCCTACGGCTTCCATCTTCGCGTTCCTCAGCCTCTATTGTGATTGCTTGTGCAGGACATATCTGGAATGTAACCAAGCCTCGTGAGAAACACAATGCATACTGATACAACAGCTTAGGCAATACACAATGAAGGATGATAGCAGTCCACAGATAAATGGATGGTACAAAAGCAAAAGACAGTATTTTCATGACTAAAAAGGGGGTTGAAGCTTAAAAAACGCACAGGATAAAACACAACTTGAACAGACTTTTAGTATAATTAACGCTGCCCTATTTTGGATTAGCGCTTATCATAGGGTGCAGAGGTCCATGTAGCTTCAATATGAAAAAGGGGGGGAGGGGGGGTGGACTGTGATATGTTTGAGCCACATACACCTAGAAATGCAAATGAGGAGAACAAAAAATAAGAACAAACATGCACACAAAAGTTTACAGCTCATTCACGATAGCATTTGCAGAAAAATTCAACCATATGTAAGTGCAGAAAATCTAAATTATGACCATCTTCTTAAAGGTTTCCTGAATTGTGAAGTATTTAGAACAAAACTAAAATTTATAATAGGATAAGCATGATTGATTTATCAAAGTCCGAGGTGAATCAACAGAATTTCACTTCATATGAACCTGGGGTGAAGTTTAACAAAGTCCAACATAGACTGATTGAACTAGGACCTGATGTAACACAAGAACAAACAGCATATTTGTATGTTTTAATTTCTGAAAGTGTTTGTCAAATCTGATCTAAACTAAAAATTTCAATTCTTACAGCTTCACACAATTTGCAGGCAATGCAACGTTCCTCTCCAGTAGGATATCGTCGAAGGGCATGCTCACCCCGAAATCGGGGGCTCAAAGGACCCTTCTCAAATGGGTAATTGATCTACACAACAGAAGATCTTGGTCTTATCATGATGAACTGATATCATGCCACAAAAATCCTGACAGCAAGTAGGAAGGCTTACAGTGACTTTTTTTTCAAAGAAATACTTGAGCGTTAAGCTCAAACCACGAACCATTTCAGTAAGAAATAGTGTGTTTATGCTCCGCTCAAAAACTGCAAGGAACTACTCATCACATGGCTGAGGAAATGAAGTTGAACCAAATACAAAGCATATGCTTCAAACAAAAAAGTATTACCAGAACTCCAATCCTTGGATATTTCCTTTGCAAGCTGCTCTCTTTCTTCATCATCTGCAGCTTGTAAATGTGAACAAAATACACGAACCACAAATAACTGAATTCGACATACAACTCATTGGAGTGAATTGACATCAAACTTGGTAGTATTTTCAATTGTTGCATTACTTTTTCCGAAACATTTTTATACACACTAATCTCCAAGGAAAATTTTTTGTGAACCTAAAGCCCACCCACTCTCTATTCTCATAATAAGGACATGGACATATTGACATTTCATTATATAGAAAGCTTAATATGAACAAGATAACATCACAGTATAGAAAGCTTAATATGAACAACATAACAGCACAGTTGCGACTAATTTTCATTTTAGGTGGTCTATCAAAGATATAGGCTGTGTTTGGGAAAATTAACTAATAATCGAGTTACTAACTGATAATCTAGCTTCTAGCTGATAATTTAATAGTTAAAAATTTGATAGCTAATAATCTAGCTGATTAATGTAAAAGTGTTTGGTAAAAATAGCTAAAAAGTAATTGAAAAATATAAAATGACATAAAACGAGGATAAAATGGAAAAAAAAGTCATAAGCTAGTAGCTTTTTAATTGAACGTTGGTTCTACTAACTTGTTTTAAAGGAAATTATAATCTTACTTTTTTCCCATCTAATCTAATTTACCAAATAAAGTTTATTAGTCAAACTAGTTTATATTAATGGTCAAAATAGTTTATATTAATGGTCAAACTAGATTATAATATAGTTTTGTCGTGCCAAATTGAGCCATAGCAGATGGCTATCCATTCCATTTGATATGATTATTCTTAGCAATAGATTGCTCATTTCTGCTACAACCTTCCATAATTTATTTTCTAAAATTTTCCAAGCAATTGCCCAAGCCTCTCATCACTAGAGCAAGGGAAAGAGAGATAGAAAAAGAGAATGATTTTTAGCTGAAAGATGCACAAACTCGATAGAGCGAAGCAAACCTTTTTTGGTGGAATATAAATGTGCACTAGAGCGCAGAGCATATTGCTGTGAGCTTTCCAATACTCGTCCAGATACAGCCTAAACACAAAGTATTTAAAATCTATGTAAAATTAAGCTGTTAACAAGGATTAGAAAAAGCAGCACAAGCATCATTATAAAAATGCAAAAGAATAGCAGTAGAAATCAACAAGTTTTTATGATGAACTCACAACCTTGGCAAAACGGTAGCATCTGCAATTGCATTATGCAACTACATTAACACATTTAACTTCATAAAGGAAGCATGAAAACTGTAACAACAAAATTATTCAACAGCAAACAACCTTTCAGAACGCACATAACCCAGTAATAGATTGTTGGTATCTCACCATTTCAACACATGTCACTATTTCATCACACGCCACTTTCTCATTACACCCACAATTACTTTAAAGTTTTACGCATTTATCTATTCAGTTAAACTTGTGAACTACATCTTTTAGAAAATGAAGCTAAGCTAACTATGAGGCCCTAAGTACATCATTGGCTTCACCCACAAAGAATCCACATTATGTTATAGTCACATAGCGGCACCTAAAGTTATAAGAATAACCAGAAATTCATCCTAATGAATAAGGTATTTGATTAAAAGTCAAGGGGGGCTCTAATTAAAAGCGACAAGAAATTAAAAGCAAATGAGAAAATTCATTTGGAATAGGGAAAGGATTTCAAATCTACCAAACAATCCAGACCATTAGAAATCACATAATCATATAGATAAACAGGAAAAGGACATATTAGCGTCGACTTGCAGATAGCACATAACTTCAGGAATCAAACAAATACAAATTCCACCACAAACTACACTTTATCGGAAACTAGAATTAGCAGACGGGAAGAGAACAAAATCAGGTCAAAACAGTTCTCACCAGATGGCGAGGGCGAAATACGGAGAGAGACTTTCGAGCTAAGATCGCAGCCATTGGTCTCACAGTAGCGAATACGATTCGGAATTTCTTCCTCTTCGCGTCAGATTTGATACAGAAACGAGACACCGCCTGACAATTGGGGGAATTTTTTTTTTTAAGCTGCCATTTGCATTTCTAACAGAACGCTGCGTTTTTTTGAAACGACGTCGTGTTATGTGTCAAAACCCAGCTCCTAGGGTTTAAGCCGTCCTTGTCAATGTTATTGTTATTATTAAATCTTCGACTTGCCATTTGTACGCAGAAATGGCATCGTTTTGCAGATCAGCTCTAACGGCAGGCTCCAGGTGCATGGCGGCTCGGTCCAGAACGGTGACTCAGAAATCAATTCCCTCTCCTTTCTCTTTGCCACCTACGCGAGCCATTCTCGCCGCTTCAAGGTACAATTCTCGTTCTCTCCTCCTCTCCTATAAGAACATTTGAATTTAATTTTGGTCTTAAAAAAAAATTGGTAATTACGTAATGAAAATGCTTCAATATACTGTATTTGTTTCTTCATTTTTTGGTTCAATGTGGTGTATTATAGGGTTGTATCGGTTATCGGGAGCGCGGAGTCAATGATGCCTCTGCACACTGCAATTGCCAATGCTCGACTCAAATCCAGCATTGCTATTGATTCTTCTTGCTGGAGCTGGCTTTCTCAAGGTATTTCTTTCTTTCTTTCTTTTTTAAAAAAAAAAAAAATCATTCTACAATTTGTGTTTACTTGTTTCTATTGTTTTGATTGTCATTATGAACCAAACTTTATATATCTTTTGGACATTGGAATCCATTTCCATACAGTATCATGATTATGAGATTTAATTATATCTTTGGAACTGAAACCCAAGTTGTATGAATTAGAGAACAGGAAATAAAGAAGAGCAAAAATTGACTTACTTTTCTTGGAATTTACTAACCTTTTTCCACGCTATCTATTCTTGATACTTAGATTCAGCAGAAATGAACTACTTGTTTATATGTTTTTTTTGTTTGCTACATTGGAATATGATATAACTTGTTTATCTGTCTACCTAATGTTTTAATATCACGCATTTATGGATTTTCATTTACTATTCGTTCTGCAATGGTGGTTGGTTTTGACTTCTTTCTTCTACTACATGCAATAGGGCTTGCAACACCATTGTGACAGCCTGCTGGATCCATATTCGATGATAAAGGAAAATAAACCCTTTCTCAGTCTTGATTTTGGTATCTTGTAGCATGCACCAGTTGCAAACTTGTTTGACCAAATGCTGTTTTTTTACCTTCTCTCTGTTATAATTTCTTTCCCCCTACTTCCACCATATGCAGAGTGAGAGTGGATTACATAGATTTGTCACTGATTTCTAGTGGTTTGTTGGCTTATTGGAGTTATATAAAGTCTCTTTTACTTACCATTTACAAGAATGTAAAGAAGTATTTCGTTCACAAATTTAACTACTTAATTCTAGAGTATGCATAGATAGCTTTAGTTCCAATAACAATCAGAAGCCATCCTCCAATCATAATATTCTTCATCAGGTCTTGTAGTTTTTGTCTTCAAATTTTACTGCTGATTCTTTTTGAAGAGAGGAGATAGAAGATGTATGAAATTGTAATCATTAAATTTGAGCACCTACATGATTTTAAAACTCAAATTTATTTACTGGTACAGCAGATAATTTGGACGTGTGGATTGACTTTGAAGTCCAATGCTGATCAGAAGTTTGGTGAACAGATGAAGAATGCATGGAGCATCTAACATGATATCTTTATTCCTGAATGCTTTAGATTAATTGAGAAGTTCCCTTACTCCTTAGCCCATTAACTCATCTTGGTGACGTTTTAGTGAAATTTAGTATCAAAGTCTTTTTTACACAATTTCTTATGTTTTTAGTGCTTCACTTTTCAATGTTTTTGCTGGCATCAAACTTCTAAGAAAAACTAAAAGTCTACGTCTAAGCGTTGCATATGTTATTGTTGTTGATGTACAACCTATGAATTATAGGCAGTGTAGGAATGATCTAGAACGTAGGCATCCTCAAATTGGTTGTTCATAACTTGTTGAGGTTATGGCGCTAAAAAACATTGTTGAAGTTATTAGATGAATGTAGAAATTGATGCTGGTGGTGATGATACTTGTTCCTTTTGTTTGGTTTCCATGATGAGTTTTTACTGCCGCTTTCCCTTCAGAATTTTCCTTCATTAACTTGTAGTCTTCTATTTCACCTTCCTTTTTCAATATGTTTTGGGCTTTATGTTACTCAACCGAACTTTTCATTCTCTCCAGTGACTGATTTTCTTCCTTTTTTTCTTTTTTCAATTGTCATTTCCTAGATTTTGCAGTTCCTCGGTGACAAAGATTTTGGTCCTTTCAAACCAAACTTGGCTTGATTTTGAGCAGTCTTTCTTCCCCTTCCGTTGATTACTCTACCTCTTTGCCATTTGATTTCCAATAATGGCTATTTGCTTGGCGAGGATCAATTGTTAGCATGGGTAGTGAACAGTTTATCCTTCTTTTTTCTTCAATTGATCTTCAAATTCACATATCAACTTGCAGACTTAGTCTGTTATCACCAGTTGCTTTATTGCTCATATTTCATTTTCTGAAGTTGATAACTTCATAGGTATGATTCGTAAAGAGACGTAAAAACAATAAGTGGAAATTATGATGAACTTGGTTTGTAAAAAGACCTATAAACAGTAGGATCTATGATAAATTGAAGCATGCATCATCTGTTAACGTGCAAATTTTGGCTCAAGTGAACCCTGGGAAATGGATTCTCTCACCTTGTAATTTGTTTTGTTACAAAATTACTTGCAACTGTAATTTGGGAGCCATAGCTTTTCTTAATAGTTCACTGAGGAATTGTTTGTAAGTTTAACAAATTTATTAGTTTTGTGCAGTTTCTTTTCACACTATGTAATACGCATCAGTATGGTAATGATGGATCTATAAAAAAGTACGGCATGCATTTAGGATTTAAGGAATTGAAGGATCAAGATGATGTTTCTCATTGTATGTCTTGAATTTCATCCAACGATTCCTTATCGGAAGTGTAGGTTTAAGATGAAGGGAACTCTTATTACATTTGATACAGGGTTATGGCCTCAAAGATACGAGATACTCAAATTGTGGGAGAGGCATAAGGGTTTCTACATTTCGGAAGATTTGTAGCATAATTTTCACATAGTATAGTGCAGTCCATTATCATACATCGAAGGCCTTTCACCTGTATTCATCCTGCAGAAAGCTGGAATCCGTTTCTCCTACAATGTTAGTAAAAGTGTAGAACCATGGTCTTGTTATGCGCTCTCCGAGTCTTATTGCTGATTCTTTTAAAGCTGAAGGGCTTTCGTATTCCTAAGCTGCATCACCTCATATTTTGTGTTCACCTGGCTTGATGGAAGCAAATTAGGCTTGGAATCTCCAGTTGTCATCGAGTTTGTTGAAAGTCTCGCTCATGATAGGTTAATAAAATTCAGGTTAGCGTCTAGAGAGTAGTCTCTCCATTGACCTTTTTCCGCTCAGGGCAAATCATAGTTCTTTTCTTTACCTTAAGGCTTTGTTTTCCTTTCCCTCATAAGGAATCAACACAGCCAGAATAAGTTTAGACCAATTATTATATATTTGGATCCTTAAAATGGATTGATAGTTCAATTGTAGGAATACGATGACCCAGCCGAAGCACTGCCCGTCAAACATCTGCAGTCACGAGTCAATCTGATTTTTTCTCCTTAGTATTGAAGTTCAAATAATTGGCGTTGTTTCTACTCTTAAAATTCATGTTTGAAGCAGTAAAAAGTAACCAAAACTTCAACAATTGTATTTCTCATGCGACAGTGGAATCTTTACACGTTTCTGTCTTGTCAAAATCTCAACTGCACAAGAAGTAGGACGATGGCTTGTAATTGATGGCTATCGGCGAAATTATGTTGCACGACGGATGGTTTGGTGCGATTATTCTCTGTGCATATCTTTATTGTTGACTTCAATGAAAAATAGTATTATCTTAATTTTTGTTTCCAAGCGATCTTTTCAACCATTATCAAATATGAAGACTTTCTTCTGAATTTCATCTCCTTTACAAAAATTTAGAATGGACGCAAAAAGGACGCGTGTAATGATTTTGTTCAATTTACCTTTTCTTTTTATAATTCAATTTTACTTATAATTTAAATATTATCATGATAAAGTATTTCTTATTCTAAATGAAAAGGATAAATAAATTGAGTAAAAACACAAAAATTTCGAAAAAAAATTTACATATGAAAAAACATATTTAGAGTCTTTTAGTAATCACAACAAAGATTTACTACTTATTTCTTATGAAAACCCCTTATCACTTTTTTCTATAGAGATTCATTTTCTTTGAGACTTAATATTGGGTCTGTTCAATTCAGTGGTGCAATCAAAAGTCGTTAAGTGTTTTTAATCTTTTAAAAAATAACATTTGGGAATGATTGCTAAAGTATCTTATTGAATATTAAAAACACGAATATAAGTATCTATAAGATCTAAATTGATCTCTTCTCCGAACCTTAAAAAAAAAATGCCCTTGATGACATGGTAGAATAACATGAAAAGAAGATTAAAAAACTTGCTCTGCTATAATCCTACCTACTGATTAAAAAATTTAAGGAATAAAAAACTTCCTCTACTATAAACCTACCTATTGATTAAAAAATTAAGGAACAAAATACAAATTGATCCTCATGTTTGCCCTGAAGAATATGTAAGCACCTAAAGAAAAATTTAGGACAATTAACTAGTGAAAATAATTATTGTAATTATTTATTCTCATGTAGTAATTAGGAGAGATGACGACATTATTTCTCATTACATTTAGCTATTGTGGAAAGGCAATAACAGTAACACTAAACTTGTAACAGTAAAATTTGACTTTTTCTCCATTAAATACCAACGGTTTGCCTTAAAATTAAAATCTAATTTTTACTCTACTCTTGTGAAATTGAAAGCCTAAAATTTGCATTTCACAATTTGCAATCCACAAATTTGAAATCGATGACATCTTTTTTTTTTATCATCAACAATAACCTCGAGTAGAAGAAGAAATATGACAATCTATTATGATAGACCTCCTAAGTACTACAAATGTCGAAATATAGGGTTCAAGGTGAAGGCTGTGAGATAGACATCATGGACATATGAGAATCCTGAACATAGATTTTATAGTTGCCCTAACTATAAAGTAAGTATGGCTTAATAAATTTTGGGTTTAATTGAGGTATTAGGTATCTTTTATTGAAATTAATTACTATTTTTTGATTGAAAGGGATGTGAGTATTTTAAGGCATGACTGTGCTATTACTGGTAGGGTTAGGATTTGTTGAATGAGTTAAAAGTTGAGAGGAAGTTACTATGATGAATGACTATGTTCTTGCCCTGGTTTTTTGGATTATATTGTTAGTTTTACTGTTATTTTAGGTTAGTGATGGTAATTATTTAAATAATGGGGTTATAAGTTTGATTGTGTTTGAAGGTTTATGAAAGTTTTCTGTTGTAATAGCTATGGGTTGGAATGGCTATGAAATTACTAATGTAATGTTTATTCTGTTAATGGAATTTCAAAGTTGTCATTGATTTGAAATTTGAGCCTTTTACTAAAACATAATGTTTATTTTGTTATGTTTAGTTGTCCATTTAGCTTAACTGAATCATAAGATGAAGAGTGGTAAAATACATTGAATTGAGTAACAAAAGGCATGTTGATAATTTAATTGATTTTATTTCCACTTGATCAAAACCTGAATCAAGCAATTAGCAAAAATTATATGTTGCTAATTTTAGCAATAACAAATGACATTGATTTTAGTTTAATTGAATCATAATTGAAGCATAACTTGGACAAGACAATTACCAAAATAACAAAATTTTCATTTAAACAACAACAAATGTCATGAAAATCTATTACAATTGAAATAATTATAACCAAAAGTAATTTATATTTCTTATAGTAATTTATAGTTCTTAAAATTCCTAAGAAACTTACATACAAAAGCATTATTCAATATGCACAAAAATTATCAACAAAATCTTGATATTTTCTATTCAAATCTATTGAACTTATGTTGTTGCAGAACCATTTGCATTAGTAGCACTAGGGATTGAATAATGCCTAAAGTAGTTGTGCTCACTCATTAAAGTCTTAATTGCTAATCCAGGATTTTTGTCATCCTTAAAGATTAGGAGCAAAGGGATAGTCTTTCTCGTTCTTACATCTAACCTAAATCCTATATAGCTCATTAAGGTTTATTTTCAACTTTACAACTAAAGCCACTACATATTTGACTATAGCTTCCCTAGCTTTTAGAGCATTAGCAAATATCATCCTCACTATAAAGTGGAGTTGGCCATCACTTTGATCATACCTAACCTTTTCACTTAATGGTGCAATGTCTTCTACATCACCATCCTCATCACAAAAATCATCATTCGCTTTTTCATCCTCAGCATCAACTTTGTTTGCATCTTCTTCACTCACATAACCACTAGGATCATTGCAAATATTTGCACCTAAGTTACTACCACCCTTACTCCTTCCTATATTCTCAGTTTGATTGACTCTAAAACACTGTGTAGATATTTCAAAGGCATACTTTGAGAAATAGGCATCATTATCAACGAAAGGTCTTATGTCAATGCCCTAACTAATCCCAACAGCCCCTTATAATATCAATAGCTCTTATAGTCTCTCCAACCCTTATATCTGCAACACCTAGATACTTTAGTAACCCTCTAATTTCTACCTCATTAGCCTGGTGTTCTGGCCCCTCTAATGCCAATAAAGGTCGATGAAAAATAGGAATATCTAAATCATGATTCTCATAAATCTCTATCTTACCCACCCAACCATATTTGTTAATGCAATTGAACATTATCCTAATATTCTCATCATCATGTAGTAATCATTTAAGTTGTGTTATGGTTTAAGCATAAATATATCTTTCACATTCCTAACACCTAAATCATTTTTATATTTATCAACAAGTGCATCATAAGTCAAATAATCTGAAAAAGCCAACAACTACATCTATCTCACCATTAGCATATACCAATTCATCATCTTTAGTCCTCCATTCTCCCCCTCCCTTTCCCCCATAATTAAACCTCAAATCAATAACAATATCCATTCTACAAAAATAGGCACACAAAATGCCAATTAACAGATGTATTTTCAACATTAAATATTCAATATTCAAACCCATAATTTCATATGCAATATTTTTTTTAACACTGTTAATTGCAAACCCGATAAACAAACTCTAAAGTAATAGAAACTCTAAATTAATTACTTATTGAATTACTTTGAAAAGGAACCCCTAAATGAAAAATAAATAAAATAAGGACCACTTCTTGATTTTAACAAAATCAAATCCTTTTTTTTATTTGACAATGATGGAAACCTACATGCATTATAGGTTTCACTTACCTTAAGATTCTTTCGGCAATTTCCTTGATTTGACAATGCTAGATCCATTACCATATTCCTATTTGAACCCTGATTGAAATACATCAAATTTCTTTAAATGGAGATTCGTATAGTAATTTTGTTGTAAGTTAGAGTTAGATTTAGAGAAAAAGACTTGGGGAATTGTTTATGAGATTGAAGAATCTTTCTTCGTTAACTTTAGGGGACAAAACTCTAGTTCAATGTCAATTAGAATGAATTATTATGTTAATTTGACATCTTTAGATGTTAAGCTAATGTTTTAAGTTAACCTCCATTACTACAAAGGGCTTAATTAACTTTAATAATTAATTTTAATAGTTAATTGTCTTAAATTTTACTTTAAATGCTTTTTTCGGGACAACTATAAGGGACTAATTTGTATTTATCCCAAAAACTATCATAAAGAGGAACTCCAGTCTTCCTACTAAACTAATCTCCAAAGATTACTTTCTTAATATTGTAGTTTGTTGAATCAATGGATAAGCATAAATTGAGACCATATCTTATCTAATCTTACTTCCTCCATGATAACTTTACTTTATATTTTATTTTATTTATATGAATTTGTGATTTTTCTTAATAAAAAATTGCCAACAAAGGAAACTGGATGCAGACGTGTACAAACAAATCTCTCCAAATCATGTCATTTTCATTCACTCATTTGCACCATCCAATGAGGATAATAACAAGAAAAATACAAATTTTATCACATATTATAAAATGATAATGCCATATTTTAAATAATATAAAATACAATCAAATCGTGCCTATTAAGAAATAAATTGTAAACGTTATTTAAATTTAGAACAGTTCCATGAATAATACATTATAAACGATAAACTTATGTGATGAGATGTGTTAGGTGCTACATTTATTTGCAAAGTATCTTCCCACAAGTGAGTTCCAATACCTATAGATTAAAACTAAAAGCTTTAATGTTTTTGTTTTTATGATTAATCAACATATAATACCTTTTTTTCATGTTATAATTCATAATTAATCTCTCATAGTAGTGCATCCACAAAAATAATTTGATGTCTTTTTTGTATATTTTAATTCAATCTTTAGAATTAATATTTTAAAAAATAATACATCAAAATTAATATGAATAATATATTTATTAAAAATTTAATTTTAATTAATACGGAAATAAATTTAAAGATATTTTGATCTTAAAAAAACAAAAAAGGAAAAGAAGAATATTAAGCACATCCTTTCGATTACGTTGGCCTTGTGAACCTGTGCGAATAATTTAATTGTCGGATGAGATTTCAAGAATACAAATTCCTCAAAAAAAATAAATCAAAATACAAATTGACCCTACTTCTCCAACCTCCAAAATAATAATAACAATAATAATACCCAGAAGAAACCAGCTACCGTATATAAATGATTGACCAACATTGCCACTTGGATTCTTCTTGCTTAAATTTGATAAAATCCTAAATCAAAATTAAAGACGACCCAGTTTTGATTCTGCAATTTGAGGAACTGGGTTGTTTTTAAGAAAAAAAAACTACAAATCAAGCAGAAATCAGGATTGTTCATAGAATTTGTGGGCTTGGATTGTGCTCTAATTTTATTTGATTTGACAAGTTGGTGATCATTTGCATGGCTAGTATTAATTGATTTTTCTCCACAAAGCTCTGTCCTGTGTTATTGAAGGAGATACAACAGATCCCTCAACCTCAACAGAGGCCTCACATGTTGGATTGTGGAGCCCCAATAAGATGCACAAATACTGGGTTTGGTGGTGAGTTTTTATGGGTATAAAAGGAAAGCGATCTTTTTTGTTCGTTTCATTTCATTGATTGACAGAGGGAGAGCATAATATCTGTACAAATGACACGTGTAATTTGTCTTGTGTCACCACAATTTTGTTGGGATATGTGAGATTGTGTACCTTTTGTTGCTTTGATATTAATAAAAAAAAAGTTCTAATCTTTGGTTGAATTTGTACATGGAGTTCAGCTTGATTTCTCTGGTTTAATAATCGGTATTTCTTCCTTGTTGTTAATGTTTCTTCATCTATTTATGTTCGTTGTTAGGTATGAGAAGTAAAATTGAGTTTGATCGATGTCCTTCTTATTCAGAATTAGGTGTAAATTAGTTTGATAAAGAGACCATTTTTGTTTTGTGTTAGCTATCAATAATTTTGTTTTGGTTTTAAATTTTAGTGTTATTATTCCTATTATGAGGGACTGTCTATCATTTATGGGCGCATCCAACGGTTAGATTTTTGTACTTTTGTTCAGTTCGTTATCTCATCTTCTTATCACTTTATCTTTTTGTTTCTGCTTCTGCTATTATAGTTGTTTCCTTCTCAGCTCTCTCTTTCTTGACCTGTTTGCTGTTTATTTGTCTGATTTCCTCTATGATTTCTGTCGTTTTGTTCAAGACCTTTTCATTTATTATTTAGTTTGGCTTCCTATCTTTGCAATTTCAATTGAATGTAACATTTCTTTTAAAATTTCCTTTGCGCTTGTTATAATGTAGATAGATTATGTTGCTTGATTCAATTATTTTGAATAGTTGGATTGAATCTTCTCCATGTAAATTTCCTTTGTGCAGTTCCATTGTTTAAAGCTGTTGGATTGAATTTTGTTCATCTTCTTCTTCTTCCTCTTTTTCTTGTTGTGTAGCCAGCAGGTTTGTGACTTCCAGCTCTTTGGCTTTTGAATGACCAACGAGAATGTTTGTGTGATTTTCAATTCACTTTATTGTCCTGATTGCAGCTTTTTCATTACCAGAAATGTTTTGCAGATGAGTCAGAAGTGGAAAAATTCAATTGAGGAGGAGGATTGATATCTATTGTGCTATGGAGAATTCCTATGAAACATCTAGTGGGAATGGGCTACTGGATAATGGCCATACAGTTACAGGACACTCCTCTTATCAACCCAGCATTAGGGTATCATTACCTTGGCTTGATTTAAGAGTACTTTATGTTCGTGTTAGCAAATGTGAGATTGATGACTCAACTCCTGAGTACCTTACAGTAAATCACCTTCCATTACACCCGGATACACTTCTTGAAGTAAATGGTATTAGAATTTCTATCAACTCTGATGGGTCATCAATCCTTCTTAGGAGGGATAGGTTGGATAAGAAGTCAGAAGAAGCTACATTTGTTAGCACTGATAGCATAAGGATTACTGGGAGTGTGAAGTTTGATGTTTTCGATGAGGATGTTCTCATTTTATCTGGTGTTCTTGAATTGTGTCATAGTAATAGTATTATGGGGGTATCAAGAAGCCATGGCCAGAAATGGAGCATGGTTTGCGAATCAGATGCAACTGTTGGCACTAGCTTCCTAAAAGCAAAACAATATATGGGTCCAGACTCTGCTTTGCCTACAATTGAGGTCTATGTTGCAGGATCCTTTTCAGGCACTCCAATTATCTTAACTAAGACTTTGCAACTGAGTTTTCGTAAGAAGCAGTTGAGGAAAGGTGGGTTAGATTCCATACCAGAATATGAGGAAACTGAAAGCCTCAATTATGTCTCTTCCAAGATTCCTTTACAGGTGAGTCTAGATTTAGTATTGGACTGGCAGGCAAAAATTAACTATTAGTACGCTTGGGATGTTTTTTTCTTCTGTTTCTTTAGTGATACACTGACCTTATCTTATGTTTAATCCCAATTCCGCATTGCAACCTAAAAAACTGCACTATAGTATAATTGTTTGACTGAAAAATCTGGTTATGTTCAACAGCAGAATGATATGGTTCTGGCTCATGCCCTCGTACAATATTGTCTTTTCTCTTTATTGTCTCGTTGTTTACATGAACTGTTGCAATTTGACAGAAATGCATGACAACAATTATGTAAAATCACTGTATAATTACAAAATTTTCCAATTAAGCAGATCTTTGTGAATGTTCCTCTTATGAGAGGCTTTGATGCCTAGTTGAACACTTGTCTGTATTATATTAATTGTTGTGACATTAAATTGTGCTTTGTGATTGAAACATGCTCCTTGTACAGGATGGAACCTGCTAAGCTAATGGACTAAGCAGTTTCCACACTATTGGTACATGAGAGAGAGATTCAAATGTTACCACAAATAGTTCACTGAAATTTCACTTTGGTTGTGATTTTGCTGTTTCTCTTCCCTCTGTTTATTGTTTTTTGCAAATGTGTAGATTTTTATATATAGGCATCAAAAGTTCTTGAAAAACTGCTGAATGTCAAGCGTTTGTTTGACTTTCACTTAAGTTTCATCATAAATTGCCACAAGTATTCTGCTCTAACCTTAGTTTTAGTGCTGCAGTTCTCAGAATACTCAAATCACAAGGCAGAAAATGAAGAGTACAATGACTTGTACTCAAGACCTGAATACCAGGAAGGTGAAGATGGGGAACTCTCATGGTTCAATGCTGGTGTTAGAGTAGGGGTCGGCATTGGCCTAAGCATTTGTGTTGGAATTGGAATAGGTGTGGGACTGCTGGTTCAAACCTACCAAGGTACCAAACGCAGTTTCAGAAGACGGATCCTATAATTAAATATTTTCCGGACCTCATTGTAGCATCATCATGCGCTATCTTGCATTTTGACGGAAAGTTCTAGTTGGTCGTCACATAACTGCATCTAGATTGCAAGTAACAGTGTATAAATGCTAGCTACTGCTGGTTTAAGTCTTTCATCCAAAATAAATACCGCGGGATTGAGAACTCCACAGCGCTTTCTATGCTTAATCTGATCTTCCATGTCTTGTACCAATCATGTAGTTAGTGTAAATTGTTTTCCGTTTTGTGCAGGGGTGTAGTGATTTGATTTTGTTTTGTTGTTGCAAGTGTTATTAGCGATGAAATTTTGTTAAACAAAATGAGATTTCCAAATCCTTTCAACATGTCACTGGTCTGGCATCAGCACTTGCATGGTTTGCATGATTAAATACTTTTAGGTAACATTTGATGTTAGCATTGTTTTTTATGTAGGTTCCTGAATCACCATCGTGGAATTTTATCAAACAAAAACATGCGGGAAACCAGAAAGGGAACTTCATCATGACTGCTTCATTTTTTTTCCTTAACGCTCCACCACCACATAATCTCCTGCCTTGGCGAAGGGTGATTAGATAAAAGGTCTTAACCCCAAGCTAAACCAGGCCATCAACAACTGTTTTTCAAGCTGTTTTTCTCAGATGATTTTGAGCCAGCTTTGGCTAGATAATCATCCTAATTCCCGAGTTGCATGAAACATACCCCACGTTCTTCGAATATCCACAAGTAAAAGAAATCCAAATTACAATTAGGGTCATAGTCATAAGAACTAAGTATACATGTGAACTGTGTACATTATACTTCTGTATGAATCATTGTCCCCCCCAAAAAAAAGAAATGCAACAATGCCGTGACTTTGAGAGTAGAATGAACATCTGCATCTAAAACCATGTCCAACAATATACTTTCAATATCGAGGAAAGCAAATCACATCAATAATCATTTTGAGAACCATAAGGAGATGAGAAGAGCTCTCCTGAGTGAAAACTGGAATAAACTATGTACATCAAATTCCATGGGCAGCCACATGATGAAGCTCATCATGCTATAAATAAAAAATAAATAAATAAAAAAAACAAGGCCTGTGCCACCCCCAAGAGGAAAAGTAAATGGAGTACAGAGTAAGCATTAAGGTATTCCAATGCCGACAATGGATTATATACAGAGTAGAGTTTAAATTATGCAACAATACAAACATCAGAGATATATGCACAATATTTGACAAGAAAATCTAGAACCCCCATTGAGAAGTGGATATAGGCAACAGTTCACCTCTAAAGACAGCTCATCTTTCTAATAAAGATTCCCTTGTGGGGGTGGGTCGCATAGCCCGGCGGAACCAGGTGTTGAATGCAGTGACCAAATGAGGGCAATCTTCAACATTTCGAGTTGAGAAGCTGAGGCACTGCTGCAACAATTCTTGTGCATCTGACATAGGCAGTGTAGAGATAATTCTTAGAAATGTTTCTTCCAGATCTAGGTATAAAGATTTATGACTTGGTGACATTGGCGATACATTGTCTTTGCACACAGTCAGAACAGGAAGCCAATCCTTTACAAGCTTCATCCTCACCTGCAATCAAGTACTCAAATTTAACAACTTCCATACTCATTGTGGGTGTTCAAAAGGAAAATTAGTTCATTTAAGGTATGTGTCAAATGTAGCCTTCAATAAGTCAAAATTTTCAATATACACCCTTCTTTTAACCGTAATACCTTAAGCGTAGGGGTAAAAATGCATTAGTCTTCAGGCCCTTTGAGGACCAATAGGCTCCAACATTTCCATTTAAACCACAAAGTTCAGATTAGGAGAGATCATGTTCCACACCAGAACAAGTATGATCAAACAGTAAATAGATGCTGATTCTCTCTTTGAAAGAAATGGACACCATTATGTGATTCTTACTAGGATGATTGACCATTTATTTTGCTAGCTTTCTTTGAAGGAATAGAAATAAGCCTTCTAAAATTAAAACCCTATCCTCTTAAAATAAAGCGACTAATTCAGCCTTTCAAGTAGGTTACTGAAACTCACATTACATACCGTAAGAGCAAAAGTCTTGGTCAATGCACAGCTTGAAGAATACACGAGAAAAGAAAATGAAGGATGTATGTAACTGAGGAGAGAAAGCTTCATTTCTTTTCATTCTTCCTTATTTATTATTTATATTTTTTTCAAGGAAGGAGAAAGAAAACTTATTGAAAGTGAGAACTTTGTCAGAACCTGCATTCCAAAGTTGAACCCATTATTTTGCTGCAGAATGCACTCTCACTACATTCAAAAGTTAATTTAAAAAAAAAAAAAATCTCCAATGCTCAAGTTGTTTAATGAACAATACAGTTCTTCAATTTTCAGATGTCTTCCTTCACCTTTTTTCCTTCCCATCTGACCTCTCTTGCACATACATCAAATTGATTTTATTCACCTATTATATGGTTATACTTTAGATCTTCCATGCTCGATGCTGTTTTTCTATTCTTCCACCAAAGTGGATGCTGATTTTCAAATGCTGAAAAAGAATGTTTACTCAGTGGTGCACAGTAAGTGACTAAAAACTAGTAATTATAGACTAAATGCCTAATCACTAGAAATAGAGCTAACTTTGTAAGTGGCAATCCAAAAAAGAGTTTTGACATGTTTAATGAATCTTGACAAATGAAAATCCATTAAATTTGAAGTATGACAAGCATAAATTCATCTATCAGACTTGAGGCGCACGTAAACACACAAGCACCTGCACCTTGTGTTGAAACTTGATAATTAATTTAAGTATTCATACTTCTCTTATCAGAGATACTTTAATACCATATTAAAGAACAACTTAATCCAAAATTTGAAAATTGTAAGTGAAAGTCCATAATATGAGTTCTAGTATCTCTAGACTCTAGCACAAGAAACATGTATGATCACAACTATCATGATCCATGATTACATCATAATAGATGCAGAGTTCATATGAGAAGGAATTACTTCATGCAAAAAGCGCATAGTTGTTTACTAACAACATTCTCTCACATTCATAAAGAGCATTCCTTTCATCATTACAATTTACAAGCAGAAAAAAATTATCTATTTACCTCCAATCAACTCTCAAAATTCAATTATATGCAATTATGATTAACTTAAAAAATCTGTTCTTAAGTTATTTGTTCTTGAACAAATGCTTACCTACCCATGCTTCAGTGATCTCAGCATATTTTTGCAATGTTATTATGACAATTAATTCATCAAACAAATACTGCCACATTGAAACTAAATACTAAACATTATTTCCCTTTATCCTTTCAAGGCAATATCAATTCATAAACAACATCAATCACAATCAATTATCGAGGAAGCAATTTTCTAGCAAATACACAAACAACAAACAATACCTGTCTAGCGGCCAAAATAGAACCAGATGCGACAGCATTAGCAAGCTTATAAGTACACCTCAGCACAACAGCAGGAAGCCCAGGAACAATATTCCTCCAAGCATCATCCCTAAACGCACGCTGCAAATTAGCTGTAAAACCTGGCTGTTCACTCCACTCCTTCACCGCACTATCCGCCACCTTAAGCTCAATCATCCTCTCCACAAGCCACAACAAATGCTTCCCATTCGTCAACGCCGTATGCAAATTCAACCTCTGTATCGCCTCGGTCTCATTATGATCCCCTCCTCCTCTAAAATCCGGACTCGAATACTCCTCTAATGACTCCTTCACCACCTTCAAACTCTCCTCAAACGTCCTGTCCAACACTCTCCTCGCCGACTCCCTTGACGAGAATTCTCTCAACAGCTTCCCCACAAACGCCTTCACGAACGCTGTGTTTGGATGGTTGTGAATCGCACACAATATTAGCCCGTGCAGCATTTCCTCGCACGTGCCATCCGTCTCCACGGGCGAAACCCTCGCTAATAGCTCCTCGGATTCCTCCTCGCGTAAAAACGGAATTAAACTCAACACGCGTTTCTCTTCCTCTTCGGTCCACGGTACGGCCTCGAGGAATTTAACGCAGATCTTTACACATTCCTCGAATAGTAACTCTAATGCGACAGGTAAAATATCTAACGCTGCCGTCGCGGAGTTTATTACCGAGGTAAAATCTTCCGTGTAGAGGAGTTGCAGGACGGTTAAATGAACGTCGATGGAGGATTGCGTCGGTGTGACCCCTAATGTAAGAGACATTAATTTATTGGTATTCGAGTCGGGGGTTTCGGGTTTCCAGCGGTCCGATAGGAGAGCAGAGAAATATTTGGCGCGGCGGAGAATATGGGAGTGAAGGTAGATCTCGACGTCCACGTCAGATTGGTCGTTGAGGGAAGGGAGTGGATCGTCGGTGTCGGGGAAGAGAGCTGTGGAGTCCAGGAATAGGCGGAGGATGACATCCGCAGTGGTCGGATCGTTGAATGACGTGGCCGTGGTGGATGAGGAGGGAAGAAAAGAGTGGGAGGAGGTGCGGCGGAGCTTTTGGGAGGTTTCGTTGACGGTTTTGTCGGAGAGGGAATCGATTGCTCCGGCGGTGGAGGAGAGTCGCGTGGAGGAGTGGCGATGGTGATAGTGGTGGATCACGCGCTGTCGCTTTTTGGGGTTTGACGGCGGCACCATTTTGGGGGGGGGGGGGAAGCAGGTGATGAGGTGAGGAAGGATGGCTTAGAAGAGCAGTTTTTATGAAGTTGATAATATCTGTGGGTAGACGGCTGCGTGTGATTGGCGAGTAGGGGAAGAGTCTTCGGATTTGTGATGGTATGAGATCGCCCTTACTGGATTTACCATGGGCTGCTTTCCTAACCAAATAACCTGTCACGCCGTGAAGGAGACTGAACCAATTAGAAGGTGACCACATGGTAAGACATAATGAGTATGCCACGTCGTAACATTGCTGTTTTTGGCCCTAATACTCAATGTGGATAAGGCTCTACGTTCGAAGTTGAATCTGTCTGGACAGTGGTGGATAGGTAGTGATGTGAACAATGCAAGAGCGATTTTTTTGGGGAGGAGGTTCAATGGCCAGATTAGATATTTTGGCTCATTATCGGATAATTTTTCTTTTAAATTTCGTTCAAAATAAATTATATGAAATAAAGCTATAAAGTATAAATTAAATACATGAATTTATTACAGTGATAATAAAAATAATAATTTTTTTATAAACTTTACATATAAATTTATATTATTTCATTAAATTTATCTCTAATCTTATATTATTTAATCGTAAAAGTCATTTTTTATCAAAATTACCTCAGATCTTATATCATTTCATTATAAAAGTTTAAAATATTAGTTGAAAAAAGATATTGACTTAAAAATAATAAATGAGTGAAACAAAAATTATTTTTCATCCTCTATCTCATCATTCTGATAGAGAGATTTTTTTTTTTTTTTTTTTTGTATATGCTTCTTTTCTCACTCTCCTTTTGGCTATGCTTCCTTAGACTCCTCATCCCACCTAGAATTTTTGGCAAGACAATTATTTTATTATTTTTTAAAAAATATAATTTATTAAATTATAAAATAAAAATTTTTAATAACACTTTTACATATCATTATACTCATGTTTAACAAAAAATTTTTTTATATCTGCTACAATTGGATAACTGAGGAATATTACTACTTCACAAAAACATCGTTTTTCTGCGTTTTTCAATTAACTAAATTTTATTATTAAAATGAAGATGTGTTTTTCGAATTTGGAGATTTAAGAATTTAGGGATTTAGGAGAAATTGTATTTTCGTTGAAATACTTATGAGTCTAATTCTCTTAAATTGCATTTATAACACACAAACTCTCTACAACTAGTATTTTAGACTTTTATAATGAAATAATATAATATCAAAGGTATTTAGGATCAAAGATAAATTTGATGAAACAATATAAATTTAAGGGTAATTTGATAAAAAAAAAAAAAAGGTTCGTTTTTGTCATTTTATTGTTACTTTAAAATAAGTTAAGGGGTTTATTTGATATTTTAATCTATGAAACAAAAATAATGAAATATCCATTGTGATCATCATCAACTCACATTGATAGAAAAAAGATGAACAAGATATACAAAAATTTCATTTTTAATATAATTTTCTTATATTAAATAATATAAATATACAATATTTATTATCTAAACTTTATTCTAATATTATAAATCAAAAGAAAACTAATATTTATCTAGTGTATCAAATACCAAAAAATATATTGATCGAAAAATATTTTCTCCATAAAATAGTTTTTTCGACAACTTATTTTTACTGAAATAAAGCAAACTGAATTTTTTAGTTATTTTTGTTAAATTATTATTTATTTATTACAGTTATTGATGATTCAAATTAAAAAATATAAAATTTATTTTATTTTCACTCTTAAAAATTAAAATTTTAATTTTGAATAAATTGAAATAATCAAATACTCAAACCGGTACCAAATCCAATCTAATTAATTCAAAAGAACTGAAGAATCAAACTAAATCATCTTGAATTACATGAAATTGAATCGAACCAAATTAAAAATTTAAGGCAGTAATGATTATTTAAATCTTCAAATTTTCATTTTAGTTTTGGAGATTTATAAATCTCTAATTTTCAGCTAGCCATGCTCACCTCTAGTCAAAGATCAAAGGTTCAATCGGGTCTAACTGAGATTATAGAAATCAAATTTAGTTAGTCATAAAATTTTGCTTTGTGTAGAATAATTATAATAATAAATTTAATATTTTACTTTAATTAATTAAGTGATTAATTATTATTTTATTAAAAACTTATTATCAAATAAATAAAATATTAATAAAAAATTTCTTAAAATTTATAATTATATACTTAGGTAGGTGTGATAAAAAAAAATTGTCTTTTGAGTACGTGTTGGCATAGTCTGATGATAAAATACACTTTGTGAGAGTAAGGGTCACGAGGGGGAGCCATTGAAAAAGAAAGGTTATTCCTGTTGTGTAGCCCATAATTGTCTATTGATTTATACCTTTAATTTTATATGACATAATTTCAAAATAAAATTTATTAAATTTGAATGAAATAATTCTTGATAATTAATCAAATAAATAATATTAATTAGCATTTTATAAACAACAATAAATAATTATATATATGTGAGATAATTATAACAAAAAAAATTTTATTGATTCATATATTCAATCTTACATACTATAGTTTTAAAAGAAAATTTATTAAAATTAAATGAAGTAATTATCGATAATATATTACAGTGTCACTAGCCTTTATATATTCAGAATTTTGAACAATTAATGGAATTAATTTAATCTTATCTTCCTATTTAAATTTTTTTATTTGAAATTTTATAATTTCCTATTCGTAAGTTGTTTAGAATTTTACTTTTTAGCTTTTTCTAGTTTTCTATATAGAATTTTTCTATATGTTATTAGCTTTTTGTTTAGAATTTTGACTATTTAGATTTTTCAATTTTCTATTTAAAAGGTCTTTTTATATCACAATTATTTTTTTTGATTTTCTATTTAGAATTTTTTGATATGATATTTTTCTACAATATAATATAAAACAATAACATTTGACTATATTATACGCAATTATTTGATAAATGAAAAGTAACTATTTAAAAATAATTATGAGAATGAAATTAATAATATATATTGAAATACATTAAATATTATATAAAACATGAAAATTAATAGTTTTTGTAATACAAACTATAAATATATTAAATAATATTAGATTTAATAGACTATATAAAGTTACAATAAAATTAGTAAATACTAGTAAAATATACTTCTTTAAATATAGTTAAAGTTTTTAAATTTAAAATATTTTCTAAAAAGTAATTTAAAATATCGTAAACTAATATTTTTGTACAATTATATAAATAGTGAAATAAAATTTAGCCTACAATAAATTTATTGATATTAAAAAAATTTAAAAAAATTAACACATATTAACTAATTTTCTATGATTTGAAATTTTAAAATTCTATCTTCATAAAGTTAACAAAAGATAAATTTTAAAATATAGTTTGAAAAATAGCAATTACTTTGTTATTAAAAATTAGTATATTAAATTAGTTCAAATAATTATAACAGAAATATATTTTTATAATATATAAAGTTTTGTAAAAAAATTTGAGTTCAAATTCCTTACCCCACAAGACAATTATATTTAACGAGGGTCAATCTGATTGATTATTTTTAATTTTTTTGCGTTAAAAAAATGGATTGAAATTGTTAGTGAGTGTGGATACAAATGGTCATGGAAGATGATGGGAAATGTTGGCTTAGAATTAGGAGAATTTTAGGAATAAAGAAAAAGGTTTATGGATTTTTGTTATTTTTATTAATTGAATAATAGAAAAACATAAAAAGAAGTAATAAAAAGACTATTTCTAATATTCAAGAAGATTTTAGCTATTTCTTAAAAATGAAAGGATGAAATTATAAATTATGTCATAATTGAGAGATAAAATCAACGAAGCTATGGAAGTATTACATTTGAGAGAGGGCAAATAGGAAGTCTATGGCAGCATTGAAGTTTGGTGAGATATTATGAACAATGATTTCAAAGACAGAAAAGTAAACGGTGTACCCTTTTTGTTTTCCTAAAGATATATTTATTTCACATCATTATATATAAATATAGTTAATTAAGAAAAACTTTTTTAGATATAAAAGGATATAAAATTTTTTAAATTGACTATAATAATCTAAAAATATAAATTTTAATTAAATAGAAAATATTTTTTTATAAAACTAACTATTAGTTCAATTTTTAAAATTTGTAATGATTTAAAATAAATGAAACAATGGATAAACATTATATCTTTAAGTTAGTCTTATTTTATTTTTTTGGATATAAAGGGTATAAAACTTTTTTAAATTGACAAGAATAACTAAAATTATAAATTTTAATTAGATGGATAATATTTATTTATATAACTAATTATTATTTTAATTTTAAATTTTATGAAATTTGAAAGTGATTAGTTAGGAAAAAAATTTTATATATAAAAAGGTATATAACATTTTTAAATTGACAATAATAATTTTAAGTTAGAAATTTTAATTAGATGAATAATATTTTTTATAGAATAAATTATTATTTCAATCTTCAAAATTTATGAATATTTGAAATCATTGAAATTTATAATGGACAAAGTTATTATTTGAAATTTATAATTATTTGAAATAATTAGAATAATAGATAAAAATATTTATATTTTTAAGTTAGTGTTACTTTATTTTTAAATATTTAAAAATTAAAAATATCTAATTCAAATTTAGGTCTATCAAATAGCTTGTATTATGGTAGGATAGTCTGCAAAAATTTTTGTAAAAATATCATATATATTAAAATAACTATAAGACAACATGCAAGAAAATAAATATTTTTACTAAAAATTTCTTTTCCTATAACTAAAAATAAAGATATTTTTTAATTTTAAAAAATAATTTACAATATATCTCTATTTTACTGTGACTATTAATAAAACTCAATATTTTTATATGAATAGTTATATGTAGTATTATCTAACTATATTTGAATATCTACCACAAAAATTATTATACAGTCTCAAAAAAATAACAAAAATATAAAAAATTTCTACTAAAATATAGTTTACAACATATAGGTAAAATTTTATTATATGTTTTTTAAAATATATTTATTAATAGAAATCTTATCATAATGTTATTTTGAAATTTTAATTATCACATTAGATATTTATATTAATGATAAGTAACAAAAATATTTTTTTATTTTTTGATATTATTTTTATTTATCTTTTCTGCTAATTTTATATAATTGTTATTTACCTTTTTAATTTGATATTTCATTATTTTATTTTAAATTTATTTTTATTTACTTATTAATAAATATTTTATTTATTAAAAATCTATTATATTTATATATATATATATATATATATATATATATATATATATATATTCTAGAATATTTTTATTTGTTTATGGTTTTATATAATTTATTCTATTTATTTATATAAATATAAAATTATAAAATTAGTTAATTCATATATTTAATAATTATTTTAATCATGTGCAATGCACGTACAATAAAAATTAGTTTGTAAAAAGATATTATGATATATTCATTTTTACTTTTTTTATGTTATTTTTAATTTTTCCTTTCTTTAACCACTGCCACGTAAATGAAAGTTGGACGAGTAGTGTAATTACACCAAACTATAAAGAAGAAAAAGAGGAAAAGGAAAAATGAAGAAGAAGATGACGACATATTTTCTATCTCTTATACTCTTTCACTCTCTTTAAAAAAAATGAAGAACAAGAAGAAAAAGAAGAGAATGAAGATAGTAGGAAAAATTCATGTGGTTTTTTTTTTGTTTTATAAAATTTAATAGTTGTTTTATTGTTATTATCGTTTAGAATTAAAATCATGAGTTTTTATGCATTTTAGATGAAAAATAGTTAACAAATAAATATTTTTGAGCTAAAAATTAATAATGAAAGGAAAGAAAATCATGTTTATTAGATGTTGAAAATGATGTATACATTCTAATTATTCTTTTTTTTTTCATTTTATCGATAGTTGCATAAACTAAAAGTAAACTCAAAATAAACTTAAAATAAATATTTTTCTGAAAACTATTTTCTCTACTTAATTTTTAAAAATTTTGAACTAGTAAACCTAAAATAAAAGTAAATAAAATAAAAATAAATATTTTACTGCATATAAATATATTTACTTGATGTTGTTAGAAAAAAAAATTGTGTTTGTTAGAGATTGAAAATAATGTCTACGTTTTAATTGTTCTTCTTTGTTACACTAAGTTGCTCAACCTAAGTCAAAACTCTCTTTTAATATTGACAATATAGATTGAAATGTTGTAATGCCAATTTTAAGTGTTAATCTTGTAAATATTCAATTAGAATATCATTGAAAGATGAATTGAAGTGATTAGAAGTACAAAAAAAAAAAAAAAAAAAAAAAAAAAAAAAAAAGTATGAAAAACAACCTCCAAAAATCTTGACCGTGACCTGTTGGTAGAAACCATGAATTTTGAAATGGCCATTGGAGAATCAAAATTCTCGATCAACACTCACTGTTGCAATTGTGACCAATGAAAAATAAGAAAGCTATTTGATTCGTAGTGGTAAGCCAAATTTCAATAAAGACTACAACATTTTATATTTGTTAGAGAGATCCAACGACTAGTTTTCAAAAAGATTAATGTCGTGCTGCCACGTGTACGATCCATTAGACATAAGTTAATAATCTCAACCGCGACCATGTAAATTCCAGAGCGAAACATGAGTAGCGACTAAGACATAGATATCTCGACCCCGATCATTGTCTGATAAACATTAAATGCTAGAATTTGCCACAAACTTTAGAGATTATGATATAGTTTTATCTTTAATGTCTCTTTAGTGGGTATAACCTATAAATACACCACCAAATGAATTTGAATGCAAGAGAATAACCATTGATTATGCCAAAACTCTTACAAAGTTAATTCTCATAATTTTAACTCTTTATTTCTTTGTACATAGTTTGTTGTGACTTTTAAACACCTTGGGTTTGGGTTTAAGAGCGAGTTTTTGCATAGAAAACTCTTGTTTGGATTTTAGAGTGAGTCTTAAAGAACTCTTATATAAGTTTGAGTGTTAGTCTTGATAAAACACTTGCATAAAATTTGAGTGTGAGTCTTGGAAAAACACTTGCAATGTTTGACATGAGCTTAAATATTAGGTTGAGTGTGATTTATAAAACACTAATAACTTAGTAAAATACCCAATTAGTGAATTGGGGAGTGAATACAGAGTTGGTTAATACCCGAACCACTATAAATCTTTTGTGTTCATTTTTCTCCTACTATTTTTTTAATTTTTTTTATTTGTATGTACTTCTTCTAATGTTTAAATTTGCGATCAATTCAACCGCTTCTCTTGATATACAAAGGCCAACATTCTTCTTCTTTTATAATATCGATTGTCTCATTAAACTCAAAATAAAACCATTTATAAATCAGTAATAAATAATTTTGTAAACGTTTTATAGAGTAAGAAGAACTAAACGAAAATATTATCTAAAAAGTAAATAAAAAATAGACCATTTATAAACCAGTAATAAACCATTTTATAAACGTTTTACAGTGTAAGAAGAAATACATGAAAATATTGTCTAAAAATAAATATAAAATAAACCATTTGTAAATAAGTAATAGATCATTTATAAATCATTAATAAATCAAAATAAACTAATAATAAACTATTTGTAAATATTTTACTATGTAAGAAAAACTAAATGCAAACGTCATCTTCAAAGCAAATCCAAAATAAACTATTTGTAAATCAATAACAAACTAAAAATAAACCATTTGTAACATTTTACTGTATAATAAACCAGTAATAATTAAATATAAATTTCGCCTTCAACCTGAACAAAAATATATTCATTTTTAATTATTTTTCATCCATAATACACCAAAAGTCATGATTTTTTTTATTATAAACAATAAAACAAACATTAAAAATCATATCAAATATGTTTTAGAAGAAAAACATATATAATGAAGAACTTTCTCTCTCTAAAACAAATTCACAAATCTACAATTGTGTGCAAGAAAATGAACTTATCTTCATATTTTTCATTTCGATGATATTTCTTAATATTTTTCGTTTTGATTATGTTGTGTGCAAAGAAGAAGAAGAAGAATAAGCAAAAGAAAACAAAGAAGAATTGATGAGTAGCTGGAAGATTTGAAAATAAAAATCGGTTTCACAAATTCTTTTGCTTTTGTTTCACATATTTTTATTATTTAATTTCATGAATTTAAATGGTTAAGGTAAAAATATATTGATTATTATTTTTTTGAATTTGTGTTGATTGAATTTGATTAAAGGAAAGAGGAAAAAAATGAATTTAAAATTTTCAGTTGAAAAGTAGTTTTTTCGGAAATAATATTTGACTGAATTATATTTGTCATTAGTTATTAATTTTTAGGTAATTATGTCCATTTCCCTTTTAAAAACTAACAGGAGCGACCTATATGCAGGCTTTTCAATATGATATTTCAAACCTTAACTAAGCCCAACAACCCATACCACAAGAATTCATATTTCCATAAGACCCAAGCTCTTCGGCTTATATATCAATCAACATTTTTTTTTTAAAATATTTAATTCGGACAGTGAATCAAGCATCCGATCTCATGAACAACCAAACATGCAAGTTCACAAACATTGATATTAAACCAAAAATTTAGAAGGGAGCTACAGTTTTTCTTTATGATATGGCTCAAGTGATGATTAATAAGTTATATAGTATGAAAACGAAAATGTGAGAAAACTAAAAAACGGACAACATTTTACAAAAAAATGAAATTTTATAAAATATAGTAAAAAAAAAATATAAAATTTTTGAAACGCCAAAATATACTCAAAATATAAAACCATGATCAATCGAAGTTATCATGCAACATAAGTCAATAAGAGGGGGAACAAACGTCTTCCATTTTTGCTGGTCTCATTACAAACAAACAGATAAAGTAAACGTCTCAACTAAACAGTATAATAACAATGATAATAAGTTGGTTAATTTTTGTATAAAAGAAAGTAATCATGGCATATCAAGTGCATTGTCTCTTGAATGGGTGATGATAATGGCCTTCCTTATATTCTATAGTATCCCAACAATGCCATAACTTAAGGGTCATCATTCGGTCGTTGAAACAAAATCAAAAAAATTACGTCCGCCGATAGGTGTAACCCAATGTCTCTCAAATTGGGTCAGAAAGGTATGGCCTGGGGTCTCAAGATCAGGTACAGTTCGGGTAATAATAAGGTAAGAACGGCATAACTTAACTTTCAATTTGTTGCTTGTTTGTCTCTTAATCTGTAATTATGAAATGATTAAGTATCTTCCGATTAACTTCAATATATCCGTTATAAATCTTTGTTTTGTCTGAGGAATCTGTTGGATATCTTGAAAGAAGAATGCTTAATCATGGTAATTGTCTTTTTGATCTGGGTCAAATAGGTGCGCTTTTTGAGACATTGAATCTGCAGGTATACCCAATTGTAAAATGCACAAAAGACTTAAATAATTTTAAATTAAGACACTAATGGCATTTGAAGTTAATATAAATAAACATTTAACTTTACTAAGTTTGGTTTCGTTGTGTCTTAAAAACAATAATTTGCAAAGAAAATTAGAAAATCTTTTAATTAAGGTGTCATTTAGTAAAATTGAAAATTAAGTTTTAAAAAATTTAGTACTAAAGAATCAAGATGTCCTGAACAAAACCCATTATACATCCGTTGAATATGGTGAATCTCCATAGTCAACGGTCAGGATGCATCTGTCGTTGATCATGATGATTTTCTATGGAATTTTGTTACAATCTACGGTCAAGATGCATCCATTGCATGTATCAGTGGATCACACGTTTGAGTAAAGCTCCAACATCAGAACATGGAGGCTTCTGCCATTGGCCTACAGACGCGCGCGAGTAATTCCAATGAACTAAAACTCGTGAATTTTCGCAAATATTAATTAATGTTTGACCATTGGCTCCCCCTTCATACCTCTAGTGTAGGACCCAGTGTGACACAAAATGACGGCCTTTTCCCTATAAATTTACAAAAAAGCCAAGTCATAGGGCTGGACCTGTTATGTCTGTGAGAACAATTATACTCTTTAAAATAAATAATATATTTTGAATGACAAGCAACATTTTAAAGAATTTGTAAATATAAAAATAAATAAATTTATTTAAATTTAATAAATTTTTTATATTTCACTTTTATTTTATTTTATCTTATAAAATATTTAATATAATATTTTGAATATTACAAAAAAGTGAGAAAAATTTTTTTAAGAAAAAATCTAATTGAAAATAAAATAATAATTATTGATGCGTGCCCTCTAGAAATCCTTATTGGCAAATACTCCCTTAATTTCAATATTATATACCATATTTTCTTTTTTTGAAAACTCAAAAATTCTTTTTTAGAAATCTCAAAAAATAAACCATCTTTCATATTTAGATATTGATTTAGTTATAAATTATCAAATTTACCCATTCATAATTACTCGATATATTTAGATTAATAATTAAAATTTTTTTAATTACTTTGAATTGTAATTTTCTATACCTTTTTTTGATATTTTAATATTCAATGATTAATGAGATTTTATATCAAGAATAAAAAATTATCTTTATATAATCTCTTCTTTTTTTCGAGAATTCATTTTTTTAAAAAAAAGTATAATAAATAGTATTAAAGGACATTTTAGTAAAAATAGTGATTATTAACTAGCAAAATTTAATTTTCTTAATTCTTGTGTAAAAAAAAAAACCTATAATATTGAGACAAAGGGAAAATATTAATATTTAACCCTAAATAACTTAGATTTAATCCAGTCAACAACAAAAAAAGTTTGTTTTAGAGATAATAATCAAAAGAAAATTTTTGTATATACAAATTGAGAATAATTGGGTTAGGCGCATTTTTGGACTCATTATATCTATTCAGAATAGATTTTGTTTGGTATTTATAATAAAAATATTTGTAATCAGTTTACAAATCGATCAATATTAAATTTCTCTTAAGTGATTAATTGAATAAATATATAAATTAACTCAAACATATGTACTTAGCATTTATTTAAAGAAAAAATCCTAAATTATTAATTATTGATTTGTGATGATTGTTGCATGAATTATGTTATGATTTGTTTTAATATAATAAAATGCTTGCATATTTTATAGAACTTTTTGGGAGAATGTGCATGAAAGTCTAGCGCATATATTATATTAAAACAACTGTGTTCAAACCTAAATTAGGGAGTTGTTGATTCAGAAAGCAACTAGAATGAATGAAATCTTGCGTTGGATGCATTTCATCAAGCTTCATTCTTGGTAGCGGTTGATATATAATCTATTCAAATTAACTAAGTTGAACATGTATATTAGTCTCGCCATATAGTTATAGTGAATAAATTAATCCAAGTTGAAGATAATATTGTGGGTTGAGGGAGACAAAAACATTTTTGGGATTATGAGAATGATAATTAAGATATATGACAAGACGCATTTTCAAACCTCAAACTTGTTATGATTATTTTATCGAGCAAATTGTATTAAATTAATCTTTTGTACCATATATATATATCCTAATTGAATAATTTCCTAAATATAATACTACTTGATAAAATTCTCTCCAAATTTAGTTGAACAACAATAAAGTTAAAGTATTTGGAGTGTCATCTGGTTGTCACTCTGATATTTAAATTAATATATAATTTATAGAAAATATATATTAAATGAAATGTTAGTTGTGAAATATGGGAATTACAAAAAAGTCTTACTTATATTTATATATAGAATTAAAAATCCTGTCATGAAGTTGATAAATAATTGGCATAGTTATACTCATAAGAAGAAATGAGCGAGTCCAACCAAATATACATATTTCTTTAAGCAAATTATAGACGATCCCAAATATTGAGGAGGAGAAGTTGAAAAGGGCATTAGATTAGGTAGCAAGTTACGTTTGACACTCACGTGTAACCTTGTGAAGACAAATGACATATGGAGTAGTTCGAACAATTTATGACAATTTCTTTCTACTGTTAAATTGTGCTCTACGTTACTACGTTAATGGTTTGATTGATTGGCATTGGCCATGGTCAAAGGAAGGGTTGTTGAACCTTGTCAACCAACCCTAGATAACAACCCAAAACTGTCTTAACCAGATTTAAAGAATGTGTATGAATCCTTGTTCCAAATTAAGGAACTTGTAAATAAAGAGTTTTCTGTTTTTTGTCTAAAACGTGATGATTAAATTTCCTAAAGATGGAGACTTGGGATAGAGATATATAAACACTTTCCATGCAAATCAGTAGCTATGTGTAAAATTTAGTACCTCGTACTGTAAGTTTGTTTCTTCAAATTGATTAAAGAAAACATATACCCATATCCTGTCATTGTGCGTATAAATATGCACACACTCGATATAAAGAAAAAAAAAATTGCATCTATTCCATAATTTTTTATGTGCTTTGTTTTTATAGGAGGTCTAATGAGTTGATTAATATTATGTGCTTTCACTATAATGATAGATGGATAAATGAAAATCGAGATGTTTTACTTGTACTTTTTGTAAAAATAAAAAATCTATTGCCAAACTACAGTTGATTGAAAAAAAAAAAAAAAAAAAGAAGCTGTCTTTTATTCTTGAAATCACATGGAGGGTTGCAAACGTAGAATATAAGCACCAGGGAAGAACGTATACTACCATTGTTGTTATCTGTCGCAATATCGTGCTGGAGATTTAATGGTTGAGAAGTCGTGAAAAGTTGTTTGTGATTCTGGTTATTAAAGAGGAATTAAGCATTAGAAGCGATAACTTATCTCTCTCTTCTAACTTTCTCCAAGTGATTTTAGAGTTCGATTCTGCATCTCTTTGAACATGGTTAAGTGGTCTCTACATGTTAGTAAATTGGTATGTGAAAGCAATTATATATTCACAGACAATTAACACTTCCTTATTCTTTTTGCTTCAGTTTAGCATATAAATCGGCTAACAAAGAAAGGCTCCGAACGGATATGGTGATGGTTGGCTTTTGTCATGATATGCTCATAATATATGGATAAAACATTTGTTTTTTTTTGGGAAGAAATTATTATTTTTTAATAAATAAAATAAAATTTTCATTCACGAATAAAAAGTAAATATTAATTGATAGATCATAGTTTTTGAATAATTAAAATTTTCTTCAATGTTCTTCAATTAAATTAATAGAATAGTGTAATATCGCAATCCCATTAGTAGTTATTATTAAACAATTTGATGTCAATAAGATAATATTATTTTTAAAAAATTTGATAATTTTCAATTTATTAAAAATATTTTTAAATCATGAAATTCTACATTTAAATCCTAATTGTGCTAGAATATAAAATATCACTTCATCTGTTTTAAAATATTTGTCATTTTAAAAAATAATTTTTATTTTAATATAATTGTCCTTCTATCATTCCAATGTAATATTAATTACTTATTTTTCAAATATACTCTCATCATTATCTTTTCTCTCTCTCTTCTCTTTTTCTAATTAATTTGGATAGATATAAATTATGGGTATATTTATCATATGAATTGAAATTATCCCTAATTAATAATTTTCTTAATCTAAGTACAAAACTCTAAAATGACAAATATTATGAAATGGAAAGAGTATATGCTATCATAAATTTCCCATCCCATAAAGTTCAACAATAAAGATTGCTCCAATAATTTCACATGCATGTGAGTGTAGTAATGCGTTGCCAATTCATCGTGGAATGCAAAGATTTTAATATGCATTACTCTTTTTCAATGTGACACAAATTAGTTAGAAATAAAAAGGCATGTTGATTAATTAAGCAAATATACATTTTAGTCAATAATTCCATTCTTATTATCTATAGTTTCCCATATTCAAACAGTGTTTGTGGCAGACCATTTTATCCAAGATAACATTGTTATTGCACGTGAGTGCTTTCATGCCTTTAGAAATAAGAAACGGGGAAAGATGGGGTCCATGGCAATCAAAATTGATATGAAGAAAGCTTATGACAAACTGGATTGGGACTTCTTGGAGGCGGTTTTACTGAAAATGGGGTTTGATGGCCTTTGGGTCGGGAAAGTGATGATGTGTGTAAAATCAACTCAGTTAGGAGTGAGCATCAACGAGATGACATCCAAATATTTCAAACCAAAAGGTTGACTTAGGCAAGGGGACCTTTTGTCCCCTTGCTTATTTACTCTAGCCATGGCAGTTATTTCAGCATTGCTCGAAGGAGTCAATAACGGTCTTCTTCATGGTTTTAGGGTAAAACCCCATTGCGTATTCTTCTCCCATATATTGTTCGTTGATGATACATTGATTTTTGGTAGAGCTTCAACTTCGGAAGCCCATAATTTGATGGCTATATTGTCAGCTTATTTGAAGGCCTCAGGACAAAAGATGAATGTTCACAAATTTGAGGTTATTTTCTCAACTAATATTTCAGACAATGAGAAGCACCCCATTCTCAATACCCTTAGAATGCAAGAGCCAACAAATTTGAAGTCATACTTGGGTGTCCCAACAAACTATGGGAGATCTAAAATCCAGTCCTTGCAATTTATTTTAGATAGAATGAAGGAGAAGCTTAATTCTTGGAGGGGGAGGCTTTAATCTAATGCTACAAAAAAGGTGTTGATCAAAGCAACAGCACAAACCATCTCGATATTCTTTATGTCGGTGTTTAAAATGCCAATCCAAAGAATTTCTAAGATGGAACAGATAATGGCATGATTCTGGTGGCCAAATTCTGGGGCAAATAATGTGTTCCATTGGTGTTAGTGGTCGGATCTATGTAAGACAAAAAGTATGGGAGCTTGCGGTTCAAGAATCTGCAAATCCTTAATCAAACATTGCTTGCAAAACTTAGTTAGAGAATTATATCAGAACCCCTTTTTTTAATGGTTCAAATCCTAAAACGAATATATTTTCCACATTTCAATTTCCTGTCTGCAAAAAAAAAAAAAAGGGTTCACCTTCCTGGTGTTGGAGCAACATTGTTGATGTAAAAGATCTCATTACTAGTAATTGCCAATGGAATGTAGGTAATGGGAACTCTATCAACATTTAGGAGGATAGATGGATTCCTAAAGCCCCTGACTTCAAAATTTCATTTAGCAGGCCGGAGAAATTTTTTTTTGGTTTCTAGCCTCATTAATTATGACAATAGATCATGGAGCATAGGGATCCTAAACTAATTGTTCAATCCAACTGACAGAGATAGAATTTTGAACTTAGTAATGGGAGGTTGAAATCAGAATAACTTTCTAGTGTGGCATCCTAGTAATTCTGAAATTTATACGGTGAAAAAAAGCTATGGGGTCTTAGCGAATAATAATCTACAAAAGCCTTCGTCATCTGTTAATGGCAATTCGAAAAGCTTTTGGAACTCAATTTAGCAGCTGCAAGTCCCATTAAAGATTACATTCTTCCTTTAGTAGTGTGCATCCAATTCCTTACCAGTGTTGGATAATCTTTGTTTAGGAAGGAGGAGCCTCACCAATTTATGTCCCATATGTGCAGTTGAGCCAAAATCTGTGTTACACGTGTTGGTTAATTGTGGAAATGCCCGAGCAACATGGTTCACTTCCTCCTTTAGTTTTCCTTTTAATTTCCTCCGTGATGACAGATTGTGTCAATAACCACATTAAGAAAATCCTTTGGGAGATAAAGCCTGTTATTGATGACATCAAGGAGTTAGCCTCATCATTTGAACAGTGCTTATTGAACAAGATCCCCAGGAGTTGTAACACAGTAGCTGATTGGGTGTCAAAACAAGATAATCTTGTGTTTAACCCAACTTATCAGAGATCTTGAACAATTATTGGCTGGTGATGTTTTTGATCCTCCTTGACGACTGATACTCATTATCGTTTTTGTTGGAATACACACACACACACACAAGTTTTAGTCAACTCACTGTTTTTATCAACACATCAATATGTGTGACTCAATTAACTGTAATGAGCGTTTGTTTCTCTAGTGTATGTAAAAACTTAAAAACCATGCCTATTTGATAATATGTGAGAAAATTAAGATTTGGATTACTTTATTTTTAGGGTTATTAATTATCACAAAGTTGAAATTTTAGCCATTTTTAAAAATTTTAGCTAATTGTTTTAATTCTTATATTAAAATTTTTGCATTTCCAACTCATTTTCAGTGATTATAATCAATTGACAATGATCAATAATGAATGTTAGTAATAAAAAAATGACTAATAATAATAAATATATGTATTTATATAATATATTTTTTATTTAGGTATTTTTGTTAAATTTCAAAAAATAACTTTCCATTTTTAAAACGAAAAACTATTTTTTTGAAAAATTTCTTTTTGACTAGGAAAATATTTTTAATTGAAAATGTTTCAAATAGAGAAAAATATAAAAAATATTTTCTGTGAAAACAAATAGAGTCTAAGTGACTTTTAAAGAAAATAATTTGTTCTTTTCAAAAGTGAAGTCATTTTTCAAATTTTAATAAATTTATATAAATGAAAAAATAAATTATATAAATACATATATTTATTATCATTAATTATCCTTAACTATTGATGTTAATAATTAGTTTCCATTGATCTATGGTGGTTGCCAATAATAGATAGAATTCACATTTTAATATATATATATATATATATATATATATATAACGTAAATTTTATTAAAATATTCATCTAAATTTACATTCTTATTAAAAATTTTATATAAATAATTTAGTAAATGAATAAATAAAATATATTTTATAATCAAATAAGAGAAAAATATCTCAAAATGAGAAGAATTTTTTTTTTTTTATCAATTGAGACAATTCTGCATGATTTTATTTCTATTTTTCTTTATTAAATTAAGATTGCTATTTGTTTCAGTACTTTAGATCTTAAGTACACTTCAGCCTTTTGTTTTGTTTTATGAAACGAGAATATTACTCATACTCTTGTTTTAATAAAAATAAAGTCATAATTAGAATTATTGATATTAATAATTTAAAAAATATAATAAAAATAATATGATTATAGTTAACTTATTTAAGTTTAAGAATTTTCTATTATTTTTTATATAAATTTTGTTTAGCTCAAATAAATTTTGTATAATTTTTTTTAATTTGATATACTACATAATTTTTCTTTTTTTTTTTTTCTTCGTATCATAGTTCAATTATATTTATAAGAATTTTAGAATCCTATTAAATAACTGAGTTTGATTTTATCATATTTTATTAAATAATATAATTTATTTTAATGAAATGTAATTTCATGTTATAATGAGACAATAAATTTTTTGGAGTGAAAAATGATATATTTTGTTTTAATAAAAAATACATTTTTATTAAAATCATATTTTAATATTCAATATTATACACATGCAAGAAAATGATTTTTAACAAATACTAAATCAGAAATTTTTTTATGAAAAATTAGAAAAAAATAATAATATAAACAAATGTTAAGAAGCTATAGTTTTCTTTCAAAGAAAAAAAAAAGCTATAGTTAATTTTTTTTTTTCAAAAATGTGATTATTGCAATTTAAGGATATTCTTGATAGTTAAATGAGATTTTTTAACATTATTAAAAAAGTGAAGATAATTTAGTTACTTAGATAAATAAAAATATAAAATAAAATACATTATATATGAAGCAAAAATAATCACACTCTTAAATGATTTAAAATTAACAAAATATCATAAAAGAAATTTAAAAGGTTAGAATGTTAACCTTTTAAAAATGGACTAATATTTTGTGAAAACAGTAGTTCTTTTGATAGATCTATTTTTAAGCTTTTACCACATTAATTTATATTTCAACTATTTAATTTCACCGAAAACTAAAAAGAATAAATAGAGACACATTTTATATATGGTTTGATAAATGTCTATGTTCATAAAATACATACAAATTAAAGATTCCTCTTTATTATTATAGCTATTTATATAAAATCAATTTGAGAATTTTATTGTGAACTCAAGTTGTCTTGAATATTAACGACGTCCCTTTAATATCTGTATTAATTTTTCTCTCAAATAATATATATAAACAAAATCTAGAAACACTTTAGAAAATATTTTTTCTCAAAATTTAAAAATTAAGAACTTTAGATTAAAGAGATCTTTCTAAACTGCTCAATAAAACTTTTTTTTTTTTTTTTTACGAAACAAATAAAAATTATATATACAGCTTTCTATATTTCATTTGTTATAACTAAGCTAAGCTTGGGCATAACAAATGAAATATTTTTCCACTCTTAAAATCTCATATTTATTTTTGTAATCTCTCCATTTTATAAACATAAAAAAATATTAAAAAGATACAATAACAAAGAGAAAGACTAATTGAAAAATATTGTTATGTTATAACAGATTTTGTACTCAACTAATAAGAGTAGAAAATCAAATTTGAAAAATAAAGATTTTTTTTTTATAGAGTAAACACATTATTTAATTAACAAAAAGTAACTATTTATTATTATAAAGTACATCTATAAAATATTTTAAAAATTAATACATAACTTTTAAAATAACTTTGAAAATAACAGCTTCAAATCTGTTTCAGCAACACAAAAAAAAAAATCAACCTAACTCAATCCTCTAGACTAATTATATTTTTAATAAAATTTGAAATAATTCATAAAATTGATCGAAAAAATTAAAATTTGTATTAACTTGGCAAAAAGATGTCAACATAAAACCTAACACTTTTATCACCACATATTTGATTAGAAAGTTTTTTTTATATTCATTTATTTCACGAAAAATAATTTATCTGAGAAAAATATTTTTTGAGAAAAATGTTTTATGAGAAAATAATTCTTGAGTAACATATTTTTTGATGTTTGGAATATGCTACAAAAATATTAATTTTTGTTTTGATTTATAAAATTATAACAAAATTTAGATTATAAATGTTTTATATTTAGATTATTTATTATTTAAGATAAGAAAAAATATATTAAGAAATGAAAATTTTTTGTGGGTTCTATTTTTCACTAGCAATTACTGTCGGTCGATGATAACCGGTGACAAGTTTCGGTAGTCAAAGACGACCAATATTAGTAAATATATATATATATATATATATATATTTATATAATTTATTTTTTATTTGAATGACTTTTTTAAAATTTAAAAAATAATTTTTTATTTTCAAAATAAAAAGTCATTTTTTAAAAAAATAACTTAATTTTTCTTTAACTAAAAAAATATTTTTCATTAATTAAAATTTTTAAATGCATTAAAAAATATTTTAAAAAATATCTTTCATGAAATAAACATAGCCTAAAAGTATTAAATTCTATGCGAACGTTTTGTATTCATTGATGCAGATATGTTAGCAAAACTGACGTGGCAACAATCAAAATTGCAACATATAAAAAAATTAAAAAAATACAACATGGTGGCATGATTGCAATAAACGATGAACTACATACCCAAAAGATAAAAACAAGTAACTCAACGTTCCTTTCAATTCCTGTTTTGTTTGTTCCTTCTTTCTCTCCTCTTTCGTTACTTCGCTTTTCACTTTTCTATCCGTTAAAACCCTTCCATTCTTTTCCTTTTTCTTTCCTCACTCCACCGCCAAAGTCCTACTCTCCATCACATTTCCTGACCAACTCACTTCCATCACTCGCCTGTAACTACCCAATGTCGGTCTCCGGCAGCGGCGCTGCCGACACCAACAACTCCCTGCCCCACAAGTTTGCCTCAGAAACAACATTTCTTAATCTAAAGCTTTACGTTCTAATCGCGATTGTTTCCGTATGCTTACTTTTATTCTGTCTTTTAATTTTCCTCTGCGTCCGGTTCAACCGCACTTCGCGGAACCGGACCAGAGTGCTGGGCAAACAGAGCTCCGGTCTGATCCCGTTAGTGTCTAAAGATATCAAAGAAATTAAGTCATTGCACAGCTACGCAGAAAAGGAGAAAGGCGAGAGCAAAATTGGACATGTGATTGAGGCTGTTGTTGTTGATGTGGAGAAGAGGGATAAGAAGAGTGGAGGAGGAGAGAGTAGTAGTGATAACGTGTCCTGTAGCGTTTCCAGTAGTAGTGACATATCGTCCTCGGGGGAGGCGCAGCAGAATATCGGGTGGGGCCGGTGGTATAGCTTGAAAGAGCTGGAGATTGCTACACGTGGATTCGCGGAGGAAAATGTGATCGGTAAAGGAGGATACGGCGTTGTTTATAGAGGGGTGTTAGAGGATGGGTCCGTCGTGGCCGTCAAGAATCTGCTTAATAACAAGTGAGTCCTTCGTTTCTGTTTTGTTTCGCCAGACAAGGGTTTCAATAATATTTCTGTTTTCCTTTCACTTATCTATAGTTCTTTTTTATTTTTATTTTTATTTTACTTTTTTTATTTTTTTTATTTTTTTATCTAGGCTTTAGCATTGAGTTGTTCATTCTTTATCTACTAAGTGTCAATTTTTTGTATAATTCTCAGAGTTAGAGGAAAGATTTTGCAATCTCAGAGTCATGGGACGACTCCAATGCCTTGCTTCTATTTTTGTAGTAATAGCTAATGCTATATGGAAGTAATTAAGTTACGATCTGGATAAATGTTTTGGTGTCTGTTTGTCGGTGCCACATGGTGATGTGTTAGGGAGCGCTGGGAAAAGCGGATGGTCACTTTGTTCTTTAGTTCTTTTTCGTTTTTGTTATCTATAGATTTCTCCTTTCTCAACTTTCACTTGTTTTAACCTTCATCTATGAGCTTAGGACTTTAGGGGGGCGTTCATACTTTCTTAACTTTTTGCGTCGTCAAGATGCTTAAGTGCTGATCCCATCCAAATTTTCAGAATTTTTATGAACTAAATGTGAGGTAATTAAATATAAAGTAATCAAATAAATTTTTATAGTTCATTAGTCCTGTTGAATATTTACTTTATATTTCACTTCAACTACTTTAGTTTTGCCATGCCAAACATAACATAAATGACTTTGGAATATATCCCCAAGGTGACCTGCTAACGCTTTAGGCAGTCTAGACTTTGAATAATCTTGATAGGTCTGGGGGGTTTATGGGAGCGGGAGATACCCCAGTGCATAGCTCATTCCATGAACAAAAGAATTGATGTAGGAATGTAAAGACTATTTATTCTGTGTTTAATTTAGGATTGTAGAGTAGTTGTGACCATTGACCATACGTTATCAACTAAAATTTGTTGTTGAAGTTCTCCAATGTTACTTCTTCACTTGGTCAGCATATTTTTTGAGGGAAGAAAAGTAAAGACTACTCACTTGGTTAATATTAATAGTACATTGGAAGGTATCAAAATTGCTTAATGCAATAGCTTAATGATCAATACCCATCTGTTTTCATGCTAGCATATGGTATAAACGAAAAAAAAAAAAAAATTTTGATTGTGAATGTTAAAAGTGTCTTCTAAGGAAGTTTGTGAAGCAAAATGGTTCTATTGCACAATATATCTGTTAAATTGTGAATGTTCTGGCTCATAAGTTTCCATATTTTACTATGTGTCCCAGAAATAGTTGTCTGGATCATAGTTTATATGCTGTGAGTTATCTATTTATAGGGGTCAGGCAGAGAAGGAGTTCAGGGTTGAAGTGGAAGCTATTGGTAAAGTGAGGCATAAAAATTTGGTGGGTCTGATTGGGTATTGTGCAGAGGGCGTCCGTAGGTATTTTTCTTCACTTGGCTCTGCTATCATCCATTTAAATTGAAAATTATTTTTTCCTCTTTTTGTTCATGGGCACTTTTATTACTGCACAGGATGCTTGTTTATGAATATGTTGACAATGGCAACTTGGAGCAGTGGTTACATGGTGATGTAGGACCTGTAAGCCCTCTGACTTGGGATATCCGAATGAAGATCGCTGTTGGGACAGCAAAAGGGTGCAGTGTTCTTGTTTCCATGAACCTTAATATTTTGCAACCTTTTATTTTCAAATGATGCCAAAAATATTAATTTTTAACTCTATAAATGTAATCAGTCAATACTAATTCTGGTTATGAAGTTTTCTGCGTTTCTTTTTTATGACTTTCATCTATCCTGTAACTTATTTCACTTTGCATCTTTCATTCAAAATTTTATTTTACTTTTAACTCTCAGTCTCTTACAAGCTTGGTTTGATTTGATAGTATTCTTTTGAAAAGCTTCAGGAGTTGTTGATGGTGGACGATAATTGCACGAAATTTTGTTTTGGTTTTTCTTTCCCCTGCATCTTTTTCCCAGAAGTTTGATGGTTCCCCATCTCTGCTGCAGGCTAGCCTATTTGCACGAAGGTTTAGAACCTAAAGTTGTGCACCGTGATATAAAATCCAGCAACATACTTCTTGATAAAAAATGGAACCCAAAGGTCTCAGATTTTGGATTGGCCAAGCTTTTGGGTTCTGAGTCAAGCTATGTCACTACACGTGTCATGGGGACTTTTGGGTTTGTACTTTCTCACATTCCAAAATCACATTTCAATATTAAGTTATATTGAAACCTGTAAATGTGAATATGTGTATATTTAACATGCAACAGAAATTAACTTGGTGCCATTTTGCTCCAGATACGTTTCTCCAGATTATGCTAGCACAGGCATGCTTAATGAGGGGAGCGATGTGTATAGTTTTGGAATTCTTCTTATGGAGATGATTACAGGAAGAAGCCCAATTGACCACTCTAGGCCAGCTGGAGAGGTGATTATCAGATTTTCTATTGTTGTGCATGTATATCAATGAATAACACTATTTGCATTTGATTCATTTCAGATGAACTTGGTTGACTGGTTTAAAGGAATGGTAGCTAGTCGTCGTGGAGAAGAGGTTTTAGACCCTCTAATTGAAGTTCAGCCTTCTCCAAGAGCTTTTAAAAGAACACTGCTGGTTTGTCTTCGATGTATAGATTTGGATGCCAATAAGCGACCAAAGATGGGGCAAATTGTCCATATGCTTGAGGCAGATGATTTTCCTTTTCGTGCTGTAAGTTCTTCCACACCTCTTGGACAATATATATTGTGTGAATGATGATGTTTAATGTAAAGATTTCATGACGTTGTTAAACTAATTTCACTCTGCATTCATCTCATACCATTTCTAATTGATGTCATGTGCGTTTCATTAAAAATTGCTGCAGAGAAGTTGTTAGCATAGGCATTAATATTATTGCAATTTAGATGTCGCATAACACAGTGGCTGGTAATTGAGTCCCTTAGCAAACATTTGTTCTTCTCAAAATCATTGATTATCATGTATCATCAATATTGTATATGCTCTGTTACTGCATAGAATTTATATATGCCTGTTTTAATTTGTGACTGTTAATACGCTTTTGAGGCTATTTTGGATTCCATCACCTGCAAGTTTTTTACTTGTTCTTTTTTTAATATATGAATTCGTTTATTAGTTAATTCCCACAGATTCATCAATTTGTGGGCTCTTTCACCCTTAGTTTCAGAAGTCTTTGTTAATCAGCTGTTTTCTAGTTCCCCAGTCGCATCTGAATTTTTCGTAGCTCAAAGACAAAGTTGTTACTTTATTGGGTGTGGGACATTTGGGTTGGGGGGGAAAGAGTCAAATTTTTATTATTTTGCGTAGAAACTAACCTATATAGCAGATATTGTAGAGAAGTTCAAAACATTTATGCCGTTTGGAATACAACATTTCACATATATGTTCTGGAACCTCAAGCATGATGTCCTGAGGAGTATTTCTAATAGGTGAAACATCTTTAAATGCGTCATAATAGACAAAATAATTTTTAGGAGCTCTTTAAATCATTCTTGACATTTTTCATTTTATTAAGTAAGAAAACACAAGATAAATCTCTTCTAGTGCAATAATCCATTATTATTATTATTATTATTGCTTTTTAATTATATCTCAATTCTTTTCCCCTCCTTTTGTTATGTGTTTGTAGGAACTTAGATCAGTTAGAGAGAAAGATCTTCCAACTTCTCATGCAGCTGTATCCAACAAGGTTCCGAATCCAACCAAGAACGCGTGGGCTGATGATGTAGAAAGATCAAGGAGAAGATAATTGTTGTCAACTTGAAAATCCGTAGTTCGGGAGTTATTATTTTGTAGCATATTTTTTTTTCATTTAGTATACATAGAAATAATTGTGTCCGATGTGCATATATTACTACCGTCTTTTCGACAATTTAGAGTTAAAAATAAGCTATGTAAATACTGTGTATTTGCATCTGTGAAATCTCTGCTGGATTATATTATCAGAATTCTTTTTATAGTCACTTACGGATGGCTACATGTCCTCCTCATGGATGTTTGAATGAACTTAAAAAAATCTCAATTCTTTCTTGATCCAATTCAGATTCCAATTGGGACCTACCCAAATGAGTTTGGCTGACTTGTTGACCTGCCAACTTTTTCAATGAAATATCAAATGCAGATGACCTTCTTCGGAAAGTATCTCATGCCTACTTTGAAGATGTTGGAAGCAGCGCAGATCTGTCAAATGTCTTGCTTAAGCCTGACACCAGATCGATTTGCTCATCCTAGAAGACCATTTATACAACATGTCCTCGGTGTTGTCAGAGAGATGGCCGGTTATAGAGGGACAAGACTTAAAGGTTCCGCCAGCTACCACCAAAAGCGACCCTGTGCCTCTGTCTTGGTCTGCTTTCATTGTAGACTAAGCCTGTGTTTGGATGAGAGGAAAATAAGGAGGAGAGGAAAATAAGGGGTTAAAATAAGGAAGAAAAGGTGTTTTACCCTGTTTGGGAAGGGAGTAAAATATGGAGGGGGAGGGAAAATAAAAGTTATTTTCCCCCCTCCCTTTTCTTCCCGAAACGGAGAGAAAAGAATTGATGCAGAGGGTGATTATTATGAAATGACCATTCTGCCCATATACATCCT